>CM040186.1:93854142-93956642 GCA_022606455.1 Callitettix versicolor
TATATACATTTCGGCGAAAATTAAAAAAAAACACTACAAAAAAGCTTATTTTGAAAAAATAGAGTCTGCTAGCTGCAAGAACTTCAATAAAATTATTTACAAAATTTCATTGTGTTTGCATGAGCCAAACAAGATTGAAAGTGAACTTCTCTATCGTTTTTTGTAACTTAAAAATGAGGTAATCTTATAAAAATAATATTTTTATTTATTTAACCACATAAATGTAAGAAACACGTGTTGTTTCACTATTGAATTTGTTTTTGACAAAGCATTTAAATAGGGAGAAAATTTGTTTAGCTGTTAATGTAACATGCTGGGTTGCCCTGAGAAGCAGGCAGGGTTGAAGTCTTAGTTTAATATTAAGACTTAATCTATCTATATGTGGACCTTCTTATAAATATTCTTATAAAACGTACTTCATTTTGTTGTTAATTTTTAAAATGTTATTTCGAAGTCATTATTTTTTCTTCGGGATTTATTTTCGTGATGTTTTTATTATCAAGTATATTTGGTATTTTCTGACCTCAGTACGGAAAACAAAGAAAGTTTTTTTTCCAATATTATTTTCTTTTAAACACCTGACTTTGTATTCTTGCTATTTATAGTTATTTTTTTTAAAATTCAGAATCAATAAATAAATTTTATTATAAAGACGATTCAAGCTGGTTGCAGAAAACATCGTATTTTTCCAGACTCTCAGTCAGACCAGACGCATGGGCGGTGTGACGACGCAGGCTTCTCTGCTCAGCGGGGGCAGCGGAGCTACGTTTTATACCTTTCCCCGGACTTGGAGCGCAGGTCCGCTACGCCTCCAACCCATTCGATACGTTTACCAGAAAACTTTTTTCCATCTCTCTCCCTCGCAGAGCGAAATAAAAAAAAGTTTGCCTGTTTTCGAGTCCACCCTACCCCCCTGGACCCGCGCTGCCCTCGCCCTTCCGTCTTGCGTTTACTTAGCTGCGGTGTAATTGAAAATATAAGTATATAGGTTAGGCAGACAGAGGAATCAATATCTCAAATTCAATTCAGAGTTGGAAATAATCGATCATGGTGTTACATAACGTTAACATAGTTTTCAATATTATTTTATAAATCAATTTTATACATTTTATATTAATTTATGTTTATTTTGGAGTTTAACTTGTTGGATTTATCAAATTCTTTCTAAAGTAAACAAAATTACTAATATTTTATAGATAATATTTATTCAGCAGAAATTGGATTTCTGTAAAGAACATAAATAAAATGTTGTTTGAAACAGTTGTTTTTAACTAGAAAATGTTGAATTGTAACATTACATTAACAGCTCATATGTTTATGTGTTTGGGTACCTTTATAAATATAACAATTAATAATTAACAGGGCTCGTATAAGTAGTTATGCACCTGGTTATCGGCTTTTTATCTAAATTTTAAACTTTTAATATACAAATTACACTGAATTAACACTACAC
Organism: Callitettix versicolor; assembly: GCA_022606455.1. Taxonomy (NCBI): domain Eukaryota; kingdom Metazoa; phylum Arthropoda; class Insecta; order Hemiptera; family Cercopidae; genus Callitettix; species Callitettix versicolor. The sequence continues at coordinate 93,855,596 of CM040186.1, forward strand.
TGAAAACACTAACTTTCAATAAAGTAATAAACATTTGTTTACAAAATAAGTAAATTCCACGTGTTTAAATGAGTGAACACGTGGGCTGCTAAAACACTTTATTTTGAAAGTAATATTTTGTTTCATAAAATTTTTTTCAAAACTAAATTTCCAATTTAGTTTATTATTAAATAATGGAATAATCATAGAGTAAATTATAAATACTTACAATTCGGTTACCTTAAATAAAACGTTTTATATAGCTCATTCAGAAAATTTGCATTTAAAATTAAATATTTTTGGTGGTTTTAATTTTGAATGTTATTTTTCGTTTAAAAATATTAGGCTATGTAGTTCTCTGGTTAACTCGGTCGTAAAATGCCAATTATTGAAAGGTTTTTCCTGATTTTTAAAAAACTCCAAAGTATTATTAAATTAAAATAAACAATGCTGTAATTTAGTTCTAAGTACGACTACAAGTATTGAATTATATAAGAACTGTAAGTTATATAATATCTACATTTAATTCTTTGTAATATATTATTAGGCCTACAAATTTATAATATTGTATAAGTTTCAGTTTTACCTTAAAAATATGAGGTCAATGTCAAACCTTGTGACAAATTAAAAGTGGGAACGTACCTGAAAGAAGAAGAAAATTTAATTAGTAATTAGTAATAATTTTATCAATACATATTACATTAAAAATATATGGAAAGATTAACGATCGAGGAAAAAATCAATAGAGATTTTTAAGTGTATGAAATATTTATACTTTTGTGTTTGTGATTGTGTTTATGGCTATAAAGCAATAAAATTGGTTCTATGATAAAGTTTTTGATCAAAGAACACTAAAAATTAAAGAACTTAGCTGTTTTTAAAATAAGCATTAACGATACAATGCCATTCAGATGAAAATACAAAAAATGACCAAAATTGTATTGTCAATTTTTAAGATTCTACTTAATTTGTGGTCACAAATAAAGACTAAAATCATAAATTAAACCGACGCTCTAAAGTTCTTTACAACAGTGGTTTATTTTAAATAATCCCAAACAGTATTTTTAAAAGTTATTTCATGTTTTCAAAACAAGATAGATCATACCAGCTCATACTACTGAGGTATGTGGAGTAATTAGCTTATTGTATTCGTGAAATACCTACTATCAAGGCAGTCTGATTTCTGTGCCTTCAACTAGGCTTAGGCGTTTTCTTCCTCTACTAGATCAGATTCATCACCTGATAAATAATGGCTGTCGTCTTAGCCTCAAGCCTCTGACATTCCACGATGGCATGCTTAACACTTATTCAGACTGTTTTCACAGCCTGAGTAATCTGGACCTGTTGATGATCCAGATTATTAGCAAATGTTTCCTAAAGTGACCGAATCAAGTAAGCAGTGCCATAACTTACTACAGACTTCATTAAGTTGTTTAATTGTTGCTTTGTTTATTCCTACCAGCGTTTGTAATGTTTACCTTGGGAACATTTTCCAATGACACTGTAGGCAGTGGTTTTGTGACACCTCCAGGCTGGTTCCACTCATTATTTTAAATAGCCTAGCAGCATAGTTTTACGGGCGCTACTGTTGAAAGTCTGATATCGCTACCACCAAGAGCTTTGTGGAGATCTGATCCGAGCCAAGAGCCTTGACTATCTATTTTTACGAGATATATCATTGATAAAACAATTATAGTTTACTGGTATAACGCTTAGCTACACTTATATTGGCACAGAACGGAATCGCAGAAATTAGTTACTGATCAAAATGTTAGCATTAGTTGATTTACCATTTTTAATTAATTAGCTCATTTGAGGTTTTCAAATACACTTTCAAGTTAGCTTTGTGAATCAGGCATATATATAATTATTACGATTTCATGAAAAATAATTGAGATTTGTGTATTTTATGTATTAGGAGCATCTTTCTCCTGTATATCTGTAGAGTCTATATATATATATATATATTGTATATATATTCTGTTGGCATATATATATATATATATATATATATATATATATATATATATATGTATGTGTGTGTGTGTGTGTGTGTGTGTATGCGCGCGCGCGCGTGTGTGTAAATTTTAAATATATTTCCACAAAATCGTGTTTGAAAGCTAAAAAAACTTCAAATTAGCTTAATAAAATAAAAACAATAAATCAGATTATGCTTAAATAAATGAAAATCACTTTGATGTAGTCTACTCACGGAACATAAATATCAGTAAAAATTAAAAATCAGTCTTTCGCAAAATAACCATACGTTTTATGAACGTAGTGTGGTAAGAAAGTAAAAATAGAAACGAACACAGTTTTTGGAATTAATTAATATTCAACACCTTCATGAATAATTTGATAAAACAAAGTGAAGTACTTTCATTTCCATAAAAACTTTGCTAAAATTTTTCCGAACTTTCGCCCACAACTTCAAGTTGACTTCTTGTCTGGCCTACTTTTCTAACTTTGCTGATTTAATTTATAATAGTTATTGAGGGTATTTAGGTCACCTGTTGTGCGGCACGCACCTGTCTAGCAAACGTCAACTTACGCATATTTGCGTCCGTCAATACTCAAATAGCATGAGTGAAATAACATGCTTAACGAAGCGAATGAAACTTTCTTCTTAGCGAATGTTTTAATGGGTTTAATAATTTCGATTTAACGTTTTTAGTGGACTATATTTTGAGGTCCATCAGTTTATTTAGGCTACTACTGGAGAAATGTTTGTATTGGAGTGTAATAAATAGAACGGCAAGTCACAATAATATTCTTGCTAATCGATTACTATATTGTATCGTGTGTTCTTTCTGTATAAATATAAAATAAATCATACACGAAGAATCAACTGAAGTAATTGTTCAAAATTTGCAAAAAAAAATTAATTTTCGTTTTTACAACATTATTTGCTAAGAAAAAACAATATAAATCAAAACGTTTTTATGAATTATTTTCATCATTTTGGAATTTTAAAATTTTACTTTTTTACTAGAATATTCTCAAATAAGCTGGATTTATAAAATCTGTTGATTATACTACTATAAAATTTTAGTAAATTATTTTTAATATTCTTAACTTATATTAGTGTATTAATATTTTTTTTAGTATAGTTCTCGAGGCAATGAATAGAAGCAACAGCCACTTGACTAAGTGAGGGTTACCTTTTTATTCCCCAACCGTAAAAAGCTAAACTTCAAAATTTGTTATTAATACTTAGGTATCATTTTTATGCTAGGCTCGTAAGACCAATACTTAAATCAGGTTTTCCATTACTTTAGTTTGAGTAATACAGGCTCTGCGTAAGGCCCTAATATTTGTTTCATTAACAATATATTATTTTATTATCTGTTAAATATTTGAATATTTCTTTGTTCAAAAAAAAAATGATAGTAATAATAACTATAGTTATTATACCTTCAATAGCGTAGACTTTTACTAAAAAGATGCCTGGTAATTGTTCGGTGCTTCAGGGAACTAATTATATTTCGTTGTCAGCTCTATTTCTCTCGTGTTTTAGACCCATTCGTATAGACCATTCTGGTGTTCTAATGTTTAGGTTATGGTGTTTTTATTCCATTATCTTTTATTTTTAAGCTCAGTGAGAAAATGTTTCTTAGAGTTGCGATTTCTCTTAATCGAGTTCTCTAGAATCGACAACTCCCTTATGTTCACTGGTTTTGTTCACGAGCCAGTTTTTGCTATTCTAAGATAACCACTTTTAGCAGCTGCCTTTTCTATCTCAAAAATTCTGAAAACGGATGTATTCATAAGAATCTTAAGATCGATATTTTTAAAGACCACCAAACCTTCTATTTACGTATGTCGATTGACTACCGAACATGACTGTCTGGCACAAGATCAATTTTTCTTAAGACTGCCAAACTTTCTATACACGCGTTTCGACTGACTACCGAACATGACTGTCTGGCACAAGATCAATTTTTCTTAAGACTGCCAAACTTTCTATACACGCGTTTCGACTGACTACCGAACATGACTGTCTGGCACAAGATCAATTTTTCTTAAGACTGCCAAACTTTCTATACACGCGTTTCGACTGACTACCGAACATGACTGTTTGGCACAAGATCAATTTTTCTTAAGACTGCCAAACTTTCTATACAAGTGTTTTGACTGACTACCGAACATGACTGTTTGGCACAAGATCAATTTTTCTTCAGACTGCCAAACTTTCTATACACGCGTTTCGACTAACTACTAAACATGACTGTCTGGCACAAGATCAATTTTTCTTAAGACTGCCAAACTTTCTATACAAGTATTTCGACTGACTACCGAACATGACTGTTTGGCACAAGATCAATTTTTCTTAAGACTGCCAAACTTTCTATACACTCGTTTCGACTGACTACTGAACATGACTGTTTGGCACAAGATCAATTTTTCTTAAGACTGTCAAACTTTCTATACAAGTATTTCGACTGACTACCGAACATGACTGTTTGGCACAAGATCAATTTTTCTTAAGACTGCCAAACTTTCTATACACGCGTTCCGACTGACTACCGAACATGACTGTCTGGCACAAGATTAATTTTTTTAAGACTGTCAAACTTTCTATACAAGTATTTCGACTGACTACCGAACATGACTGTTTGGCACAACATCAAATTTTCTTAAGACTGCCAAACTTTATACACACGCGTTTCGACTGACTACCGAACATGACTGTCTGGCACAAGATCAATTTTTCTTAAGACTGCCAAACTTTATACACACGCGTTTCGACTGACTACCGAACATGACTGTCTGGCACAAGATCAATTTTTCTTAAGACTGTCAAACTTTTTATAGACTCGTTTCGACTGACTACCGAACATGACTGTTTGGCACAAGATCAATTTTTCTTAAGACTGCCAAACTTTCTATACAAATATTTCGACTGACTACCGAACATTACTGTTTGGCACAAGATCAATTTTTCTTAAGACTGCCAAACTTTCTATACACGCATTTCGACTGACTACCGAACATGACTGTTTGGCACAAGATCAATTTTTCTTAAGACTGCCAAACTTTCTATACACGCGTTTCGACTGACTACCGAACATGTCTGTTTGGCACAAGATCAATTTTTCTTAAGACTGCCAAACTTGCTATACACGCGTTTCGACTGACTACAGAACATGACTGTTTGGCACAAGATCAATTTTTCTTAAGACTGCCAAACTTTCTATACAAATATTTCGACTGACTACCGAACATTACTGTTTGGCACAAGATCATTTTTTCTTAAGACTGCCAAACTTTCTATACACGCATTTCGACTGACTATCGAACATGACTGTTTGGCACAAGATCAATTTTTCTTAAGACTGCCAAACTTTCTATACACGCGTTTCGACTGACTACCGAACATGACTGTCTGGCACAAGATCAATTTTTCTTAAGACTGCCAAACTTTCTATACACGCGTTTCGACTGACTACCGAACATGACTGTTTGGCACAAGATCAATTTTTCTTAAGACTGCCAAACTTCCTATACACGCGTTTCGACTGACTACCGAACATGGGTGTTTAACACAAGATCAATTTTTCTTAAGACTGCCAAACTTCCTATACACGCGTTTCGACTGACTACCGAACATGGGTGTTTAACACAAGATCAGTTTTTCTTAAGACTGCCAAACTTTCTATACACTCGTTTCGACTGACTACCGAACATGACTGTTTGGCACTGCACCTGAGTAGAATTATCGTCTTAGGATCGGACATTTACACAATATGTGAGATTTCTGGCATAAAGATAAACAAGGACCACCTTCTGGTCTGCTGAAAACTTGACAAATCTAAACAAACAAGAAAATACTACACTGGACTCTAAAGGGTAGCAGTATCGAAGATGGTGCGAACTACTTTCGATATCACTGGAAACTACAATTTTCTACATAAAACTTACAACTTAAAACTTTCTAAATACAGGCATCTCGTACAGTGAAAAAGTAAAAATAATATGTTAACTTCTAACGGATATATAGTGTGTAGATCAGTAAAAATATGTATATTGCATGTATATGTATGTAAACGTATGTATGTGTGTGTACGCGCGCGCGCGCGTGCGCATTTTATGTGTACGAATGTATATAGGCGTGGTTATAAGTTGTCCATACATTGTTTAGTCGTTAGTGTAATCTTTCATTATATTTTCTTTTACTCGAACAGTACGCAGTAATATATATTTTATTTTTTTCTCACATGTAAGTTTTTCGTTAATTTTGAATTTTTTACAATAATTTTAAATGATTATATTCTTAGTAATTTCAAATTCTAATTGTCAAATAATTATTTCCAGTGCACAACACTTAAGTAAAGAAAGCGCAAAAATAAATACATTATTTATGCTTATCACGATAATAATCCGCTCACGTTAGTGAATACAAAAATATCAAAAATTACGAACTATATTAAAATCCATAAATCCCGATATAGCTATAAATCTGCCATTGGCCTCCCTATTTCATATTCGAGACAGTAAAGCATCGTGCAGCGTCTACTCTAATTTTGACAGCTTTATCTGAAAGCAATCCAAATATATTTAAGCAAGTCATATTTTCCGGAGCCAGCCCAGAATGACCCACCCCAACCCCGTACTTCCTCCGATTGCCCCCATAAATCTTAGGGGTTGAAAGTGGACTAACGCTATCTATACTGTTTACAAATTAAGGGATATTTCGAAATATAGGTAGTATCCTTTTGGATTTGGGAATTTATAAGTTTTTAAACAAATCAAATCAAATAATTTACTATAAATAGTTGAAAAATGTGCAAAAATACAAAAATTTAGTAAACATATTAGTATACAACCGATTTGTTTGGATGCATTGGTCAATTTTTTTGTTCTAATTGCAAATGTAATCATTTTATAGTTTTAAGCAAATTCCGTTGTTTTTCCTGCTTATATAAAATAAATTATTTAGAGCTCGTGATATTTGTTTGTTTTAATAAACATAAACTTCATTAATTAATAAATATTTGTTAGTTTTGACCTAATAAAATAAAAATATATTGTAGCAATGTCTCTTATTGTGAATTTAGTGACAACTCAGTCGGTGGTCAGAATATAAGAATATATTATTCTTAATTTACTCTTCACTCGTAAAGTAACTAGATTTTAATCACTTATTTTTGTTATCTGTCAAAAATGTTTGAAAACAATATTTAAAAAATGATCATACGTAAAAATTCATTAAAAAATATAAATACTGATTTTAAAGCAATTTGACCCTAAAACGCTTAAAAGATATTTAAAAAAATAAAATTTATCGGTATATATGCAAACTTTATCTACATAGCTACATAACAAATTTCATTAAAATTATCAATGTTTCCAGCGATGTGTTTGGAAGCAGGTGATAACCCCCCAAATTAAACTCCAATTTCGGATTAACTAGATTAGATTATATTCTAGAGGAAGACATTTGTTCAACCCCAGGCACTGCGATCAACTGACCTATTGTGCAACTTACCTCTTAAAATACCTAGTTCAGCAGATTGGTGCCCCTAATAAGTTCCAACAACCCACTGACTAGCTCACTCTGCTGAAGATCCCTATGGTCTTGGAAACCAAAAACCCCTAGCCTCCTACTAGCAAGAGCCTCACAATCATAAATTATGTGACCTGCAGTTTCCTCCTCCTTCCTGCACAATCGACACAAGGTTTCTCCGTGGTATACGCCTATCCTGTTCATGTGCACCCTCAGACCACAGTGCCCTGTTATGAGCCCCATAATACTCCTGAGTTGTGCTCTGCCCAGAACATCTGCTGCCCCTTTGATTCCTCCAGAAGGAACTTTGCTTAAGAGACTTTACTATGGGAATGCCCCATCTTACCAGGTGTTGACATGTAATCCACCTATTAATAGCGGACCTGGCCAATGATAGAGATATCCCTAAATCCGGTTCAGGTCCGATAAACTCAAATGCAGATTCAAGTCCAGCCAGTCGGTCTGCCTCCTCATTACCCTCAACTCTCCTATACCCCGGAACCCAGTGAAGAGTTACCCGGTTATCCCGGGACAGAATGTCAAGGTTCTTTCTAAACTCCCAGACCAGCTTGGACTGTATTTTAGGACCCGCAAGTGCTTTTATTGCTACCTGACTATCGGTATGAATATGAATACGTGCCTTTTTGAAGCCCCGATCCAAGTTCTCCCGTACACAGTCATTAATGGCCATCACTTCAGCCTGAAATACTGTTGTATGCTGTCTCAGGGTAATTATTCAGATTACCTAACCTTTAGGCCACATAGTCACCAAATTCGGAACGTAGTTATGCTGAGCAGAACAGAGTACGCATTCAAAACCTAAGCTATTGTTTTTAATGAAAGTACGGCCATTGCAAGTGTAACGGAACTGAGTGGCATAAGTTTGGATGTAATACGTGATGGCTATGTGAAAAATACAGCAAAGCGGGTTTTGTAGATGAATTTACTAGAAACAATTAGTTCAGTGATCGCAGTGCGACGTGCGTTTAGGCAGCAAACGGTGAAAACGGAAGAGAATTAGATCCATCGCTTCAAGTGCATTTTTCAAACAAAATTGTTCTCGTTCGTTCTTTATTAGGTGATCGCTGGACTCCTCTAGCGCAGCTTAGACTTTAGTCGGTTTTGAAGCTAACTTCGTTTCCCTCACCAGCTGATTATGGCTCCAAAAGCTTACAGTTTCTATGCATAATATTTTCCTGGAATCCGTTACAGTAGGCCAGATATTTAGATTTAAAAGGTACAAACGCGTTCTTTGAACTGACTGAACTCCGCTTCCTGTTGCCGTTCATCTTTGTTCCACTTGCGTCAGCTCAGTGCAGCTCCGCTTCACATTTTATGGCCGCCCTTAATCGGGAAGATTTATAAAGCTTGAATATATATACATTTTAATAAAAAACTTCAGTACATTTATATACTACGAAATTTTAATAATCCAAGAAAGTGAAAGGGTTAATTCAAAAACAATGTTTTGATAATTGTTTGATGCAGAAAAGCTAACTTTTAAAATTATTTTCCTTCGTTAGGTTTATTTATTTTTATTCAAAATAGAAAACTTAGCGGGGTTGATCTCCGAAGCAAACAAGGTTGATAAATTAAAATGCCGTTCACTAAATCAAGTATTACAAATTTCGAGTAATGATTGTGTTATAATTGCGCCTGTGTAAGAGTGTCCCTGCCGCCCTTCTCAAGTCGTGGCATGCATGAGGGTAAGAAACTTAGGGGAAACATTTTTGTATTTCTCCCCCTTCGAGTCGACCCTCCTTGAGCCATTGATTACATACATATTGATCTATCTTATAGTTACATTCATTGTTGGACTTTGCCTAATTAGTTAAACCTTCGTTCAGTCAGGTCTGCAGATGTAGGTTCACCAAGAATAGGTAAATCCTTGTAAATGAGGGGTAACTGTCTTTAATACCTACAGAGTCTGGTAGGGCAGGGGGTGATATTTTTTATTAATTTGGTTTCTTGCAAAAATTATAATTTTCTATATTATAATGTTTGTTGTTGTTTACAAAAGTACTAAATTTAACAAAATTCAAAATAGTGTGAGACTGTAAAAAAATCGATTTTATCAAATAAATGAGGTACATATTTCTTTAATATGGTTTTAAATATGGGCAAACTATATATACAAGCCAAATTTTAACAAAATTAATCTATCTTCTTGACAAACACTGGTAATATAAAAGGACAGAAATCAAAGAAAATTCTACACTTTATATTTCCAGGATCACTTTATTTCCTCCATAATTTGAACAGTGAAGGAAATTAAATAGTATTGTCTATAGTATATAAATACTAATAGTATAGTGGAACTAAAAAAAATAAAAACTATTGAATGCATTCAACTGAAAAAAATTCAAATCCACTGTAACTATTATCTAAGACCAGTCCTAGATACCCTTACTGTCACAGTAATGTTTTGTTACATCAGATTAAATCTCGTAAAAAAGACAATTTAAAAACAAATAGGAAGTAAACAAGTATTATCCTAAAAAAAAAAAATACTCAAACAAAATATATAGCTCAACACATTTACAATCATTGGATTCGGGAGCTATATAAGTCAAAATTGATTGAAATTCTCAAAATCGGTTTGTCATACTTTGCTAAAATGTCGATTATACCCATGTTCATATAAATGCTACAGACTAGTGACTGCATTCATCACAGCGTATTTGTAATAAATGAAATGTGTGGACACTCAAACACAGAACACACACACACACACACACACACACACACACACACACATATATATATATATATATATATATATATATATATATATATATATATGTGTGTGTGTGTGTGTGTGTAATGTGTGTGTGTGTGTGTGTGTGTGTGTGTGTGTTCTAGAAGTGTACATTTCATCGGTGCACATTTCATGGTATGATGGCCACTCCGTTTTATATTCGCTAATAATGACACGGTCGCCAGTCACAAATTGGCAGACGCACAACTCCCTCGGTTCGGCCCACAAACTCTTAAGTAATCAAGTGAAAAGTTAAAACAACCAAAGTTCCCCGGATATAAACAAACACACATACAGCTGTTCAACGTTCTTTGGCGCAATAAACAACTTCCGCGAAATTACAATGTCTGTGGAAATTAAAAACGTCTTTGAAACGAAAGACAGAACAGTTGCCGCCGAACTTGAAAACAATAAACAAAATGGAAACAAGAGCAAAGCTAAGAAACCAACGAGGGAGTTTTTATTGCTTCATAAATAGCAGTTTTATAATAAGCACACATGACTGCGAGCGTAGCGAATTACAACGATCCTAAGCAGTTATGAACTTGCTTAATGTGAAATATAGGTTTAAAACTCTGCCTGCCATTATACTGCTGCTGTAGGACCGGCCTGGGAAACTTAATTAAAAGTACAGAGAAAATGTAATGCATAAAATTGTTGAATAAGTAATTTATTATTACGGAGCTGTTAATCAAATTAATAACGATTATAAACATAAAATTAATCTATAGATATTTTTACAATAAAAATAAGGATGGCAGATAATAGCTACACAATAATTCTATGCAAATATAACAGTTACAATATTAGAAAAAGAAAGAAGAAAAATAATGGCGAAAGAATTAATTTCAAATAATTAAAACTAACATAAAAACGTATAATAATACAAGCCAACAGAAAAAAAATGTAAAAACAACTTTAGAAATATAACGTGAAATACCATCAGCATATTTTGGGGAAATAATAATTAGGACTGTACGCAATTTTAAAAAATAAATGTAGGATATGCGTGAAAAAGAAAAGGAAAAACGAACATAAGTTAAACTACAGTATAATTAGGAAACGTAACAGTAGCATATTTGAAGTAGAAAAAAAACAAGAAAATATTAATAAAACTTAAATACAAACGTATATTAATGACAAGTAGATGGTGTGAGAAATAAGTGATAACTACAACGCAATGCACTTAAATGTAACCTTAATAGTATTAATAAATATAAAATTAAGGACAGTAGCTAATCCAACAGATGAAAAAAATATCAAAAAACCAAATGAAATAAAATGAAAAATTGAGTATAAGATAACATAACGTAAATAGTAATTTGAAATGTTATTGTAAAAAATTAATGACAATTAAAAGTTCAGTAATTAAAATATTCGAACAGAAATTAAAAATACATTCGATAGCAATATAGCAATCCAATTATTAAAAACAAACATAAAACTTCAGCAGTTGTTTGGATACACTGAAAAAATCATCATAAGTTATACTTTACACTTAGAGTAGTTTAAAAATTATCTTTATATCAATAAAATTTCAATATAATTAGTAAAATTTCACAAATATACAGAAATAGTCTTCATATATTTAATGATAAATGTATAAAATATAAACCTTAGTGAATGTTATATTACAACTATATTCGCTCGTCACAACCTTAATATAAAATCAATTAAAATTTTGCCACAAGTTTGTTCCTGTTTGGATGTAGACTTTCTGTAAGAAATATTTCCATTAATTTCACGGTTAACTAAAGTTTTCAAAAAACTGTTTATATTAGCGCAACGCTGTTGAGGGAATACGCCACCGACCACCGACTCTATAGACGACAGTTGGACGAGTAGTGTTATGTTATTAAGAGCACGATAACAGCCACAGCGAGAGCTGGCCATGATTTGCATAGAGTAACGAGTCGGTGCATTTCCCCCAGGTCTCCGGGTCGAGATCGCTTTAGGGACATCCCAATCATTGACACTCCGTTGCTAGATTGACATTGTCCTTTAATATTTACATATCATTGTGCTGCGGTCTCATATCTCATACGAATAGTTCAGTTGGCGTCATTTGTGTAGTGTAATTGGAAATGGATATAACTAGGTCATGCATGCCTGGCTCGCGGGTTAACCTGGCTCGTTATGCAGCTGCTGTAACGATATCATATGGCATATTTTTTTGAATAACATTTTTTTTTAAAATCTGATTTCCTTATCATAATCGGCGTTGAAATATATGCAAACAAAGTATTGTTAACAGCTGTATATTACAAATATTAACACGATTCTAGTTTATTTTTAAATTTATATATTTATATTGTAAAATAAAAAAAAATTACATATTTTTATATTTTTTTAAGTGATACTAAACGGTTACGTTAAATATTGTCTGAGAATTTATTTATACCAATGTTTTATTCGTTGTCAAACAGTGTTATTATATATGCGGCGCTACAATCAACCATTTGTACAACTATGATTAGTATTGTAGATATGTTTCACCATTTTTTCACCCAGTGTCTAAAATTCGGATTAAAATGGCCTGTATGTGTTTGACATAATATCAGTCAAGTAATACGGTATCCAATTTTATTATAGAGTATCGGCGTATCTTAACACAAACAGTATTTATTCTTCAATAGTATGTAATATCTATACAACGTTTGGTTCAAATCAGTACAAACAATTAAAAAATTATTGTGGAACACACGTTCTCTTATTTATAAGCATTAGTTATTAAACTGTTGATATCTTTAAAAATGTTTTCCATCAGACAGTTGCATGCAATTGTATTAATTTGACTGACGATACTAACTCTTAGGAATAATATACTTACATTTTATTTTCCTTAACTTTCTGATATTTTGAAACAACCATTCTACTTTTTAATGACCTTTTACGTTTTTTAATTCAATACAAAATTTTGTATTGTCCTTAGTTTTACAATAAAAATCAGTAAGTTAATGTTTAATTGTAGCCTTACGCCTATAAATATATAAATATCTCACTGCACAGGATACTGTGTGACTGAAAATGGAGAATAGACTGTCAGAAGAGAAATGAACCATACAATTTTAAGTTAGATTTTGTGACTACAGTTAGATTGTTTGTTAATGTGTTAATCACGAATGATATTAATTATATTTTTTAATTGAGTGTAAGATAAATTCACGTCACGCAGTAATTTGTAAACTCAAGCATGGGCAATTTGTAGGCAGGTAGGAGAAAAACAAGTTCAGAACGGTCTGATGTCGGTTTTGGTACCACATGCATTTTACCTTTCATTCTGGCATCCTGATTTTAACATTGGGTGTGAGCTCTTTGTGTTACAGACTCAATGGTTGTATCTCTTGAATTGTAATTCACATCCAAAATGCTACCTAACTTTTATAAGTTATTACTTTCATTGGTGTGTAAATAGCAAAATTAAAATAATTCAACACTTTAGACTCAGTGACGTAAAAAGATTTCTTTCTTCAAGAAAGAATGACTGATTGTGGACCTACTGGAGAGTCCAGACCATACATTGAAAAATTTTGAATAATTATTTTCAAAAGTTGTATTCTACGATTATGTTAATTCAGTGTTTATAAAGCAGTACATTACATAGACAAAACACAGGTTTCATTACTTTAAAAAAATAATAACACAATTGCCACAGCAAATTATCATTATGAAAAAATATTTGACAAATAAAACGCTTGAAATCGACAACGTTCCTCATGTAACTTAAAAAACAATTATTTTGAAATAATATGAAGTTATAATAAATTTAATTATACACCAATTCTCCATATCAAATGAAACCAACTCGAGCATGAATCAATGAAACCAAACAGCTGTGTTGGCATTCTACGGTAAACATTCATGAAATTACAGGACGTTATAAGGGATTAAAGGGGGCGAGGGGGTGTGCGATAATTAAGGTTAAGATTAGCGGCATGGTCTGAGGGTGACGAAGGCGAGGCAAGGGATGGACGTGCCGAGGGAAGGAAGGGTAATTCCTCAAGACTTGCTAAGACAAATTACCGGCGAATCTTTCAAGTCGGGACGCAAGATGCCGTATGAATAGGCAAGCCAATCTCAACAGTGTTGCTTCACACTAGGGTGATTCAGTTGATAATTTGTTGCGTTTGTAAGTAGTTAATTCATATTTGTTTATACCGTGCTATAATCTACAGAGCGCTTTTTGTGTGTTTAGAACTTCACGTTAAACGTACGTAATTTTGGTCCGATTCGATTCAAAATTAAGAAAAAATCGAATTTGTCACAATAATTGAAAAACCCGTTGTTCAGAAAAATCAATTCTTCCGTTAAAAAACAGTTGCAATGTTAAAACCCATAACGTTTTTTACAACATTTTTAAAATCAGATTTCAACACCACAAATCAGAATAACAATGCTTATCTTACGCAAATTATTGACGATAAAATCACTTTTTCAACAAACAAAATTACAATAATTTAAAATATTAAGTGACATTTTAAATTTTGGGAAATTCACCACATCACATCTGTGATCTAACTGCATGTCGCGATTATTATGAACTGTTCCTTTTGAACCTTGAGGTAATTTTTAAAATAGAACCCCGAATAATTAAAATATGTAAACAGATCTTCTTTATTACTAAAAGCCTTTTTTTTTTTTAAATTGAAATAAATTATTGGAACTGCCAAGATGGTAAGAAGAAAATGTTCCTAATCTTCGCATTTAGAAAAAATAATTGAAAATAAAATTAATTCTTTCAAAAATGTGGAAAGCAGTGAAACACAGAAAACTATTATCTAAAAAACATTTCTAATAGTTTATTACTAAAGCGTAAATGCCAAGTTATGTAAGTATTTTTAATACGATAATCGATTACATATAGAGGACAATCTGAAAAAATAAGGAAAAAACATACTTCTTACTTACTTAATTCAGTTATACTTTGTGGTTTTTTGACCAAGAATATTTGTTGTTCAAAATTCTAAACTAATAATAAATTGTACTGAAGTACAGATAAGACTCAGCTTGTGTTTTTCGAATGACTGCTCTATAGATGAATATATATTCATTGAAATAATATCGCTTTAAAACTACCTTTCACCTTTAGAACTCACGTATAACACCGTATACTGGCCACGCCTTAGAACGTTAGGACGTTTGACAAATCTGACATGGTACTTTACCAAGACTGTTGGCTCTTGTATTATTAATGTTTGGTTATGTTAATCAACTTATTGTTTACTGTTTCATATTTTTTTAAACATATATTTGTAAAAAAATATTCTCAGATTCTAAGAACTACGAAATTATATTCATATAAAATCTGTTTACAGACATGTTCACAGGTTTAACCACCCTTACAGACCACAATGAGTTCTCCAGGAATACACGCCGCCAAAGTAACACACAGTTGATGAAGGAAGATCCACATTCATTTCTTCGCTTAGGATATTTCAATATCTTCAGTTTAATAAACAGCGCCTCAAACTTAAACACAACCACTGCGAAACTCGCACACATGTCAATTCATGAATAATGCAGCCTGATCTCAGATTTATTTGGACATTTGACTCACGCCACCGCTACATTACGCCCCTCCCAAGGACTTCTTTATGTCAACCTGCCGCCGAGGAGCGCATATTTCATCCTTAAAAGGGCGGCGAACAGTTATTAAATATAAAATGTCACTTACTTCGTTTAGAACGCAATGCTGTGGTACATTTCAAGAGTTAAAACAATGATACAGCATGATACCTCATGCATGCATAATTAATTGTAAACTTTACAAGAGAAATGAATTATATTTTTAGTAACATTTTGTCAGCAACGAACAATGACAATTATATCGAATTCTTTAACTATGTTTTCACTGCAACGAGATTTTATAACTATACAATGTTTAATAAGTTTTAAATCTAGCAAACTGAAACGAATACACTTGTCGTCAATGTATAAGACCTGTAATTGGAATTTTCATTTTAAATTATTAAAAGCATAATGTATTAAACAAATAATAAATTATAACAACAATTAAAAAGTGTACAAGGACATATTGCAATACAATGTTTTAGTGATAATTCTATTCTGCAATAGATGATTAGTATGTTAACTTTAAACAAATTTCAGACTGATTCAAGAACATTAATATTTTTATCGCATCTTTTTTAAAACATCTTCGGTTGGAAAGCATAAAAATTTCATATTTTGTTTACATAATTTCTAAACCTATTCCAAAGCATTGCGCAATTATAACATTACTTGATTTCGAACCACAATTAACTATTACAATTTTTTAAACATATCGTCGTACACCCTTGTCTCATTCTCCGTTACAACATTTGAGATGAAACTGGGGTCATATCTTGTTGAAATTTTCAATTCAGTGCAGACAGCTACGGGATGTTCTCTGCTCAGCAGTTTGCATATGTCTAATGCCCAAATTGTGCAGGATTTGTACGCACAAAAATCATAAATTGTTCGTCTATGATCTGCAACAATAGCTTCTGGTACTTCCGCAATATTTTCCGGTGTTATGCTTTCTGCTAGTCTTCCTTAAAGATAATCGTTGTCGGCAGATGTTCTTCCATCCTTGAAGTGTTTGTACCACAAAAAAAGGTTTTATTTTGGACTGATAGCATTATCACCAAATGCTTCCACAAGCAAGCGATGGATTTTCGCAGCAGTTGTTTTGAAGCTTGAAGCAAAATTTGATGCAGATGCTCCTGAAAATCTGCTATTTACACAAGTTTAAAAATTGCCGCAATACTAAAACACAACGTTGCACAAACACGTGAAACTCAAGAACGCAGCCTCTCACCGTCACAGCTGTTGGCACACTAATTCACAAAGATTACTGTTCGACCGCCAACATACTACAAAACGTTCGTGCATGGAATTTCGCGAATTTCCCGAACTTTAGAATAGCACATCATATTGTGCAGTATGAGTATTTATATGGGTGTCTATGAACCCAAACATGACACTTGCGGATACACAATGTCTAAACACATTTCTAAAAGAAAAATGTTTTATATTTCTCAAAACTAACTAAAAGGTAGTGCTTACAATAAAACATTAAATTGAATTTAAACTTACATATAACTTAGGCGAATTCACTAGACATAAAATTAAAATAAGTTATTATTTATTGAAAATCGGCGATAATTATTAACTAAAAATAAATCATGGTTAATTTTAGTAATTTTCGATGTACTTTGAATATCGTAGTTTATTCGAAGCAGTCAATTGTTTCGAAATGTTCCATCAACATATCAGTAATACAATTAATTATAGCTTTCATTATTAAATTTATTTGTAAATGAAGACAAAAAAACTACCTGAAAAGAAACAATCGTTGCTCTAAAAACGCATTTGAGAATTTTCATTTCATTATTTATGGACTGTGAAAATTTTTAATCGCCTCTTATTGAAACTGAATTAAAAGGATTTTACAGATATTTCAAAAATCAATCAAAACGTTTATTTTATAAACTGTTTTTTTTCCAATTTTGCATCATTTTTTTACATAAACCGTACGATGAAATTATATAAACCCGGCTTTACAATGCACGATAAGAAATGAGAACGTACTTCTCGTTTGATATCACTTACGAATCCTAAAAATCCTTTGCATCATCCCACTACGCATAGCGCCCAACTTGAGTTAACCCCAAATTAAAAGTCCAAGACGAAATCACATTACGGTACTGCCCTGTACAGCACTGAACGTATTCTTGCAGCCAATCAGATCACAGACCACTGCCTTCCATTAGACACATGCTAATTTTGTTATCCACTCCTCGTCTCTCTTCTAACTTTATTTACAGACACTCTATTCTGACCTTGGAAAAGTAAGCCTTTTCATCCAGCTAATTAAGTTTTAACACATTCTTTAACTCATAAAATTTTAATTCGCTTAAAATTATTTCATTTATAACTATATTATATTTTTAGGAAGCAGACATGAATATCAAGATTTAAAAGGTGTTTTCATACATAAAGAAATCAGGATTAAACACAACTCTAATAATATGTCTAGCATAAAATAGAAAAACAAAATGCTTGTTCATATTTTAATTTGTAAAATATTCTTGATATAAAATGTGTTTATTGCACATTTATTATTTATTATGTGCAAATTATTTATTTATGTGCAGATGAGCATAAGATAAAGAAAGTTCTGTAATAAACGTTTGAGACTAAATATTTAAATTGATTAAGCTAATATTTCATTTAAATGTTTACTTCACCCTTAAGTGACAATAAACATTTGTAAATTCATAGATGTTTAAATGATAATTTTTTTTAGAAAAACCTTTAATACCGTCAAAAAAACCTTTAATAAACTTTTAATACTTTCGTGTTTAACAAAAAACTCTTATATTGGTTTGTTTTCAGAAAATATCACGTATGAGATTGACGGATTTTATAACACGAGTTCGCAATCAACGGATTTTTGTTTCAACTGATATTCCCCGTTTTAAGTACTTACTTGAAATTAATAAAGACTGACAAAATCATTTGATTTTTGTTTAATCTTGACATTATTCGTCAATTTAAATAATTAAATCTAAATCTAATAAAACACAATATTCTCTATTTCTTGCTACAACTGAGTGATAATTAAAGTTACGTGAGAAGTTTGTGCATCATTAATTTTTTGTTGACATTTCTAAAATTAGCGCTTCAAGATTGATCACCATTTAGCCGATAGTGTGCTCGCTGCTTGAGCAGTATTTACTTGTTAATAACTGCAAATGTTTCCGGCTCCGGGTGATTGATGGAGCGGAAATGACGTCACATAGTAAAAGGGTTACCGCCTCTTCCTCTGCACTCGTGTGGGACAGTTATTAACAAATAGCTGGAGCTGAAGTTGGTATTTAGTTCATAATTGCCAAGTATTACCCTATCTTATATGCTTTCTTCTTAAAGTTATATTGTGTAATATTTTTAAATAATATTATTATTATGATAACCACAATGGCTTCATTCTAGCGTTCGTAATGATATGCGATTGAATTATTTTTATAAACAATAAATTGAAAAGAAATATAATTATTTTTGATGAAAATAATTATTTTCGTACGAAAAATGTTTTTGTTTTTGTTGTAAAACACTTTTAAGTGGGAAAAATAAATAAATGTAGATTCTTTATCAGAAAGTATATTTAACGAAAAATCAATTATTATATTTAAATATATTTCTTTTAAAGACCTTTGATCCTATTAATCAAAACACAATCGGCTATAAAACTTGTGGAAAATTGGGAAGCATTAATTTCGTACAGTCATTTTTACTTTTCCACTATAGTTTGTTATTTTTAATCTGAATATTTATATTTGACATGAATAGTTTTAATAATTTAAAAAAATATGTAAAATTTACAACTACATTCTACAACAACACACGTTGTATTCATCGATAACATTTTGTTATCAAATAAAAAGATAATGATTCTTAAAATAAGAAGTATACAATGTTATAATAACGTTTGTATCATCTGATAAAATTATAATACTATTTGAAATGATTTTTAGAATGTTAGAAAAATTATTTAAAAAACGAGGAAAACATTGAAAAGGGAAAATAGGAAAAACCTGTCAAACAATTCATATTTCTTTATTTCTCTACTTTTCATCAAAGATCCGTACTGTACATATGCTTGTACACACACAAGCATTATTACATTTAGGTTTTTACTTAGGCACATTGTAGGACACTAATAGGCCTATAAAAATATAATTCAGGTTTAATTTACCATAAAGTTGTAGTTTTAGAAAAAAATATTACAATTTTTAACGAGTTAGTAGAAGTAATTTAACACATATTACAAAAATTTCATATTACCTTGATTTGGGTAAAAAAACATGTTTTTTTCAACAATTAGATTTGAAAATTTGCCTATAAGAATTTTGATTAAGAAACATAAGTCAATTGTTGCATTTAAGTAAGCAAATTAAAATGTGAGTATTTAATTCCGATATTCTGATTTAAAACCTATCAATAAATAACTAAAAATATGTTTAATAAAGCTCAACCACTTTGGTTTAGAGAAACAGAGAAAGACATAACAGAACTACAAATCACTGACACTATGCTCATGGACAGAACGGCCAAAACAATAACCAAGGACAAACAACAACGGTTCCGAGGCAAAGTCAAATCCAAGCGAACGATCCAAATCTCTGACAAAGAAAGAAAAGCAAGATCACAACGAATGAAGCAATACTGGTCTACGAGGAAGGCACAGAACATTAAAAAGTGATTGATTTAGTGTACCTCAAAGTTGGATGAAACAAATAAAGAGTTGTGTGAAACAAATATGTTGGGCTCAACATATTTTAACGTAATTTAGTCGTAAAATGAGCTTTAATAGCTTACATTAGTATACAAAGAGCGTTATTATACTGTGAACCGATATACAAATTCAAAATGGGAACAATTTGCACAATTTTCAAAGAAACTAATTTGATTTGAACAGAATAAATATCAACTAGTCAAATTATTTACCGTGATGTACATTTTTTAACATTCTCAGAGAACTTAACACTACCATAAACGTTATCCAAGCGTTACGTATATCAAACAGAAAAAGTTAACTTTTGTTTATTATTCCTCTGAAGATGGCAGCTATGTTACCGAAATGTACGTGGGGTAAAGTAATTTGACTAGTATTCATGAAATAATAACCGTCTGTATATTTCAACAACTTTTTTTATTTGAGTCATGCAAACCAAGGTTTCATTCTTAGAGCATTGAAAAGGCCAATCAACCGACTAAAGTTAAGAGAGCTAGTACATTATTTTTTTGTCAAGGAAAACCACGCAGAGACTTTCCCATGAACAATTACACTTAAAATCATTATCTAGGTCATTTTCCCCTCCGAGTACGTAGGTCTGTTCAGTGCGTTTTCCTTAAAAAATATAATATTGTATTAGCTGTTTTAATTTTAAGTCTGTTAAGTGGCCTTGAAAGTGCTCTAACTAGTGAAACCTTGGTTGGCAAGACTCATATAAAAACATTGTGGTAATATACAGCGTGTTATTATTTCATTAATAGAATTATTACGACCAAGTACCTGGTCTTCTTGTATACAAGTTTGGGTGCAAAATATTTTTTTAAATTAAAGTTTAATATTACATGAAAAACAAATATTTTAGTCTCAATTCTTAAATTGCTTTAATGAAAATACATAATTTGAAAAAGGGCCGTTTATATTTAAATCATGGTCAATTTTGTATCGTATAAATATCTCAACCCTATTTGTTATGGGGATTGCAAAATTTGCATTTTCTTTGGTTGTTTAGAAACACCTTTGAGGTCTAGTTTAACTTTTTTTAATTAAATATATTTGCATTTGATATTTACAGGAGATATTTGGACGGATATAATCACATTTGCAGCAAATGTAATCAAAACGATCTAAGTTGAATTTAAAAAGTTTTATATTTATTTCTAAAGAAATAGATGAAATATTTATAGTTATAAAAAACATGAATCTAGCGTTCTGGGGAAAATATATCATCACATTTAAGTAAAATGTAGGTATTCCAATAATTATGAAGATAATTACAAATTAATTATTTCAAAATCTACTTTAAAGATTTGAAATAAATAGAGCTAAATTTCATTTGAAGTTTTAATGAATATTTTAACCCATTCTATGTTTTATTAAAAAGTATAAGTATGATAATATAAGAGAAGATTTAATAAATATGCAATGAAATAAACAATTTAACTATAAACAACGTAACGTGTACGAATAACACCAAAAAGTTTCTTAAAAGAACAGAAGCGTTGAAACTATTAAGAAATAGAGGGACAAACTTTGTTAAACACAACGGAACAGTGCTATGATGGATGGCCAGCATGGTTATTTAGGGTCAGACACGTATTTAGGGATTGTTTGAGCCCCATTAATCACGTAGCACGTTCACGGGGTCATTTAGACGTGCCCTATCTGCTTCGCTCGTCTTTGCTGCGGAATTTTTGCTCCGGACAAATCTTCCCTCAACCCCTTGACGGGTTAATCAGTATACTTTGGCTATTAATAACGTGTGGTCAGCTGCGATAAGGGATGACCTGTTCAACATAATGAACTGCATGGCGGGTAATGTGTACAGGGCGGGGTGTCCACAATGCAGAGATTCTTGATAAGGGAGTTGATATCTGTAGGTGTTAGAATGTGTCAGCTTTATAGTTACATATTGCTATGTTTAAAATGTCATTACTCATGTTCTCAAAGGATTCGGCAAGTAGACTAATAGGCTCCGTTTTGTGCTTCGCTAAGTAATCGTAACTATTGACTGGGAGATACGATTTGTAGCCTACCACAGTGATGGAACAGATTACCACATTAGGAGACAGATTTTTTTAATATTATTACTGGCATTAATAGTTTAATGAGATTATTTATTATTAAACGACTGTTTTTACAATAGTTTTGTTAACTGTATGTTTTTTAAATACTTCTCTCAAACCGGTTAATTGATTAACGATTAAAAAAACAAAAATTCGCAATTAATAACAAGACTATTTAAAATATGTGATATACACAAAAATACATAAATATTGAAAACGAAAAAATATACTGTTACGTATATAAAAATTAATATTTTTCTTTATTTCACATGAAATAACACAAACTGAAACAATTTAAATAAGTAGATTAGATCAAAATATGTTTGGCATTTAATTTTATTTCAAAACGCTTTACTGATTTTGATATTTACAAAGACATTTAGATTTAGTTTTAACTGATAATTTAATTACTCTAAAGATGACGTCATTGTATTTATGTGTTGAAAAACAAATAAATTTGACGACTCGAAAGGTACGTAAGCTGAACTTCCGTGATTTATCCCTTGAAGTTTTTTTTTGTGATAATGGGTACTAACAAGTTAAATAGTGAGCACAACTGTTAAAATTTCTTCAATATTTTAATTATTTGAATTTCATGTTTTATTTGCCCGTAAGACGAAGCAATTACCTAATTTTTTTTCATAACAAAATTTTAATACTCTAATCCTGTATTTTGTTCAAAATCAGTACATAAATACCTCAAAAAAACTTTCAGTCTCGCTAAATGAAAAACAACCTGAAAATTTGTTTATTTTCTCGAAATCAGTTAATCACATTTTATTCAAATTTTGGTCACATCTAAAGAATTAGAATTCTAACTAGTCAGCCCAATTTGAAATAGAAACAATTACTGTTTTGAAGTACATCTAAAATAAACTTCGCCTGTCGTTAGATTTTCCGATTTATGCCTAATCTTGAACCGGAAAATTCTTATAACTGAAGTTCATGCACTGTCTTGATACAAGTTTATTCTGCACATTATGGTCCGCTTTCTTCGGACATAAGAATTTTTTGAGTTTTGAATGAATAATGCAAACCAATTCTTGTAATACAATATTCTGTGTAATGTAAAGTGAAAATAACTAGCTGCCTTTCCTAACTCCCTCTTTTCACCCAATTTTAATTTTTACTTTTTCATTTTTCCCTAATTTTAAAAATAAAACTTTTGTAGTCGTTTACATTACATAAAGCCGTTATCATAACTTACCCATACGCACCGAGTAACCAACCTGTGTTTCCATAATCTTGATTTCCCCAGCTAAAAGTACCACAAAGAAGTTGATGTATAAGCCGAGGGGTTGTGGATTGTAGTTGCTAATTGTAAGGCTACTGTCGATTTATTTTACATCGGGGAAAAGTGCGTGCACGAGCGCGCGTGTGCGTGCGCCAGTAACAAAGACAAACAATGTCGTGAAATTAAAGTTGCTCATGAAAACTGTTTTCCCTCCTCCCTTCGCCCCTTTTGCTCCATCTAGAGTGGTTACGCCGGATTGAACTGTAGCTTTGCCTCGGTGAGGGTTTTAGCCGTTAGAGCGCAAAGTTTTGTACCGTGAAGAGCATATATATATTAGCGACGTGGTGAGGATCTTAATTTGGATTATGTTGATAAGGTGCTCATCTCAAGGTCCCGGACGCATTAAAGAAGCACTCTACTCGACGTTACCGATTACTTGCCAAGGATTTTAGGATTTAAACTTTCAGGTAACATCAACACGTACTGGTTTAAGGGTTTAGTGTGAAAAATAAAGAGAGTACGGTACGGGCAAAGTAAACGCGTTTAAACGGTAAATTGTTAATAACATCAGAATTGTTTATATTTTTAACGGATTTCCTTTGGTAAATAAGCTATAGGAGAGGCCATCTTGTTTACAAGCAAACACATAACCTTGATTTTTTTTATTTATCGAATAATATTTTTTTACTTACAATTTCTTACACTGACTAAATTTATACAATGATGAATTGATTTTAAAAATGTTGCAATGTTTTCAGTTTTATAAAAGCTCCAAAACATTTTTTGAAAAATGTTATCTATAAGTTTTGTTAAATATTTATAAACTACAACTGATCTTGAGAAAATTCGATTTTTAAAAGGTTGACAAACAACGGGCACTTTTTGAAATTAAAAAATAGTTTTGAGATATGAGCAAAATATACAAAATTTAATTGAAATCGGACAATTAGTTTAGTCTTCAGCAATATGCACGAACAAACATGTGGACCATTCAGCTGAGTTAAAATATTTTTTCCCAGGCTCGAGGGAACTGGAAAAATATAACAAAATTTTAAAACAGATTTTTCCAAAATCACTACACTGTATACATCGTATAATAAAGAAGTAAAATAGTGCACCAATAAAAAATTGTAATAAATAATTTTAAAAAAACCTTATGAGTCCCCTTTTTGGCTCAATCTACAATAATCGTGTCCACTGTAAAGACCCTTTCCTAACCCTAGCTCAAGGGTAGCGGCGTTGAAAAAACCTCCCCCGCAGACAATCGACTATGCAAATTCTTTCGATAAAATAAGCCAGTACGATATGCAAATCACATTACCACGATTCTGGTACTATAATCGAGTTCTTAGATTCTTTAGTTTTCCAATTAAAGACCCCCATCTGTTGGTGCTGTTTTTTCAAAACAATTCTATTAAGTGAACCGAGGGGAGGGGGGAGAATGCACTGATAATTGTTTGAAATTCCGTTGCTTTTAAAGGGGCCGGGTCATTCTCGCTTCATTAATTTACAAGTTTTCAATGTTTTTGTTTCGGAATTTATAAAAACAATGCCTTGTTTATGTTACATTAAGAACCGTCAAAGGCTTCTGTTTCTGTTTTAAGGTATTTAAAAAGTTAAACGTTTAACTTATGAATTCGGTCTAGTACATTGGTTTGGCTTATTTATCACATGTTACAATGGTCACATGTTATCTCGCCATTTTGAAACTTAAAGGATATCTAATAATTTAAAGGAACGTAGTACAAACACTCAAAAATATAATTAGACGAATTTGCATCCAAATAGCACCTACAAATAGCATCCAAAAAACCTTTATTTTATAAAATCAAAAATAAATTATTCTAATAATGTCTAAAAAAACAGTCTTTAAGAATATGAATCACTACTTAAAATTATAAATAATTCAGTGAAACAATTCATTTTTTTCAAAAGTTCAAAAATGTATACTTCAAAACCGATGTTTTGCAAATTTATTCAGAACGTAAACCACAATTTTAGTTTTGCTTTCGCGTGAAATTTTGTTGATAAAACTTAGTTCCCCTGACAGACAAGCGTAAATCTGTTCGACCCCGAAAGATGGATGCTGATTGTAAGGGTTGAAAAGGGGAAGAAAAAGACGGCATGTAGATTGGGGCCATAAATCGCGTGTTTGTTTTGTTTGTGCTACGTATAGGTGATGTATGGAAAGAGGGTTGGGGGAGATTGGGGGCCACCTTACAAATCTTGCATATTTAGCCTATCTTGCAATGTGTTCAGCGATTGTTGGTCAAATGGAATGAAGTTGGCAAAGAAAAAATAATAATTTACTTAAAGAACATGTAAGTTTATTTAAAGAAATTATATATTCTATAAAGTAATTTTTTAGAATCGTAACATATACACCCTAACAATCCAAAATACTAGCTGGCATGAACACATAAAATAAAAACAAAACTTTTATAAATTATAACAATAATTTAAATCTGTCAGCTAAAAGTAATTTCAAATTTCAAAAATACTTATGATATTCACAGTACAAGAAATGATGTATTGTGGAATAATCCTATTTTACTACTAATTTTCAAAATTTAGGTGTGCGAAAACAAATAAAGTAGCAACGTTTTTGCTACTTTTAGTTAAAAATCATTAAGAAAAATATTTTGAAATTTAAACACAAACAAAAATATAATTTAATTCTGGTATAGGCTAATACATAGTATTAAAAAAATTCAACAGTCAAAAAAAACGGCCATGGAGAAAAATTGAACAGAAATAATTGCGGACCGCGGCTGTTCGCTGACTGATAGAAGCGCATTTTGAAAATAAATACAATTTAATACTTTCATATTAAAGAACATTTTAAAATGCGAATTATATGAACCCACGCATACGCGAATCTAATGAACTTCGGGAAAAGCATAGTACTTTACGTCTTACAAAGTTTAGAAATATTTTTTATTATTTCAATCAGCGGTTGTTAGAGTTTGTATAAATTCTGCATTTAAAAATCCATGCAGGTTTTAAAAACTTATTATTTATGGTGAAAACATACTTTCATAAGCGCGTAATGTACTTATACTTTTTCTTAGAATGCCGACAAATTTGAATGTGTTAAATAGATTTGCACTGAATTAACGATTTAAAAGACTTTAAAAAACTAATCAGTCATCTTCAAAAGTGATTTTTGAAATTACACTTCGACTTCATACTTGAAACATTATCACCTTCAAATGTATCAGATGGGATTTTGTTGACACAGTACACATTGTACAGTTTCTGGGTTTACCATTTAGCAACCTCGTTGTCTCATTTTTCTAAACATTGTTGATAAATATCAAACAGACATTTTATATTTTAAAATAAGATCTTAAAATCAATTCATATCATAACTTCTTCAATGTCATTTTAAGTCCTTTAAACGGAATTCTATTATTATTAAAATAACAATACACTTTAACATTTTATTAGTTGAGATATAGACTATTTATTCTTCTGTTATATTTATTCTAGTGGTTTACCATAAGTTTACCATAAAATCGTTAAAACCACAAAATTGTTTAAAATTTTAATTTTAAAGTAGAACCTACTCAAAAAAATTCAATAATAATATTTACTAAGTTTAATATGTTTTCTGCGGTAATACATGAGTCAATTCAGTTTTACTAAAAAACACAAAGTTTCAAAATGAGACTGAAAAAATAAAACGTTATTAACAGACCTAAAGGAAGTTGTTGAAGAAACAACAAGAAATCACGACGTTGAAAGCCCGGTTGTTCTGAGCTTTCCTTCTTTTGCACTGAATAAAACCCAAATTTGAAGAAACAATTCATTAGAAAGTAAGCGAGACGGGGACGAGGGAAATAAACAACAGATGTAACAACGTGGAAGCGGGGGTTCTCACCTGATAAATGACAAAGAACCACGATAAAACACAGCCTTGTCTATTCATCGTGCGCCACTTGGCGGCGACAGATCTAGAGGGCCGTGCGGTGGCTGCTCCCTAATTATTGCCCGTATATCCAGGCTGACTTAAAGCGTATACTTAGATTTATATTTTAGTTAAAGCAAGTCTGTGAGGGGCATGCGATTTATAATACAGAGTTAGATGTAAGGCTTTATTTATTAGAAAATGGGAGGGTTTCTTTATCATCACTTTCTGATTAAATATTAAAGATATTAAGTATTGCTTCGTAAACTTTACAGACTGAAAATTATAGGCATAATCAATTATTCAGATCATCATTTATCCATATAGTTCATATTAACCAACCGTTAAATATCCATGAAGTCAATTATCTTGGAAGTCAAATACCCACATTGATCTAATAAACTTTGTTTTAAATAATTCAAAAATCTAACCGCGAATATTGTTTATACATAATACCGTACATTTCCATCTTATTACAAAATGCTAAGGTCATTGCATTTTGTACAGTCATTGCAGTAAGGTACAATTTGTACAAAAGTTTAGTTGGAGTGTTTATCAATTGACTTCGGCGGCCTCTCCCTCTCTCTCTCTCTCTCTCTCTCTCTCTCTCTCTCTCTCTCTCCCTCTCTCTCTCTCTCTCTCTCTCTCTCTCTCTCTCTCTCTCTCTCTCTCTCTCTCTCTCTCTCTCTCTCTCTCTCTCTCTTTCCTTCCTTCTCCCTCTAATATCAACAAATAATAGACACTTTCGAAAGTTTACTACAGTAGTTACAAAGATTCGTTACAAAATTGAAATTTACCTAAATGTCTACTTTTAATACAAAAATATGTTTGCAGTGTTTTCCATGAGTTCTCCATTTTAGAGATGTGAACGAACTTTTCTATCTTTTCTGTCTTTATTTGTCGTGCGCATGCGCTTACTGAAACTTAATATCGCTATTTAGCCTGAACCAACGTAAACAGTCTGACCTACGGCTCTTAAATATGTTCGTTTTTCTTTCATCCATTAAGCACAAATAAATCCTATTTTACCACAGGATTTTTATTAAAGAAACCCTAACCTGAACGCGTTGACATCTGGCCCTCAAACAAAGCCAAGAATTATCATAGGTTGGGCGCGGAGAATATAAAGTCGCGGGTTAGGACTTGTCTGTTTATACGGCGTAATCCGGGCATAAGTCACCCCTCCGCGTGAAGTCCAAGGGGAGGATTCATCCCAGTTTTATAAATATACTCGACCGTATATATGACTATATTTACAGACTTGGGTATGGTGACGCAAGTAAAAATGCGGTACAATATTTTGTTTTTTAATTAAAAAAAACGTTTTGCGTTACTTAAAATAATTATACTTGCTGCACGCAGATGTCTCGCTAACATGGTTAGATGGAAGTTCCAAAAACTAAGAATATTAAAGAAAATCGCTTAAATGAAAATTTATATACGCAAAAATCCAACTTAACAAAAAAACTTTATTTTTATCATATTTTCTTTAAAAAAATATGATAAATTGTATTTGGCATTAAACGTTGCACAAATGAAAATTTAAAATTTTTAAAGTTGATTAAAAATACGAAAATATACTCTAACAGCTGTGCTTCAATATTAATTTAAAAAATTAAAATGTTATTGTATCATACATACATTTTAACACATAAAACGTTTGTAAAATCTTATTTTTCAAGTAGTGTAACACTCTCGCGCGCGCGCGCGCACACACACACACACACACACACACACACACACACACACACACACACACACACACACACACACACACACACACACACACACACACACACACACACACACACACACACACACACACACACACACACACACACACACACACACACACAGGTCAAAACGAAAATAATATTTAGCTTGAACTGTAAAGTAGTATATATATTATTATTATTATTGCGTATAGACCCTGCTGGATCAAGCAAAGCACTCCGACTCATGTCTTGCTCCTTCTAATCCTCCACACCTCCCTCATCCTGTCCCCATGGATCCTCTTCCGCTCCTCCTTCCATTTTACCCCTGCTATCTTTAGGATTTCATTCTCTGGGACCTTCCAACCGAGCATCTTTCTCCTGTATGCGTTCCTGTCTTCAACGTCTGTTGAGTCTATGTCTGCGTCATGTAGGTCTATTCTGACTTGTACGATCCACGACGTTGTTGATTTGACACCTTGTATATACTTAAGGATTCTGTTGGCAAGTCTCGTTGTTGGGAGTCTACTCATGTGTCCATAGAACCGAAGCCTCCTTCTTCTGATATCTGCTGCCAGGTTCGATATCTTCTCTGTGGTCTTCCGGGAGTGCTACCTGTATCCATCTCCTGTTAATCTCGGGCCAAGGATCTTCCTCAAGATTTTGCGTTCTTCCTTCAAAATACCCTCCATGGTAGATTTTGTGTGGAGTGCTAGCGTCTCGCTTGCATATAATACCTCCGGTTTTATGACTGTGTTGTAGTGTCTGATTTTTGTGTGCGTCGACATACATCTCTTATTGTATGTATCACGCGTTATACCAAGAGCCCTCTTCATTCTCAGTAGCCGAACCCTTTGCGCAGTCTTCTCGCCACCCGTAGGTTCAAGAATTTCTCCCAGATATTTGAAGTGCTTGACTCTGTTTATCTTACCATACTTTGTGTTTAATTTTGAACAGAAGAATTCGGTTTTTTTAAACGAGATCTGTAGACCGACCCTCTCAGCACATTCCTTTAGGACTTATATATATATATATATATATATATATATATATATATATATATATATACAAAGTGTTTAAAAATTTTAAATTGTAGCTTTTGATATGTATTGGTCCATCAGTCAGCCAGTCATGATATTGCACTTTAAATAAATTTCAATATTTTTCAAACCGTTTTTAAGATAAAAGAGTTTTGATTAAAAGATTTTGAATAGCCGTATTTGTTAACTGTTAATTGGAAAATAAATTTTTCTTATAAATTAGTTTTTTCGAGCCGTTATCAAAATTGATTTCTTTTCCATGTTTGAATCAAATTTTACGATTACAAAAGCTAGAATGATTAAAACGCACGCACACGCACGCACGCATGCACGTAAGCAGGCGTACTCACATTTAAAAATTTTATCGACCCCTCAAAAATGGTTGTAAAGTCAAAATACGTCGTTTTCATTGAGAAAGAGGAAAGCTTTCAAAGAAGCCATAATGCTAGGTGCTAGACACTGGACCTTGAAATAAGCGCCAATTTTTGACTTTACAACCATTTTCCAGGGGTCGATAAAATTTCAAATATGCATAAATGCGTGCGTGTGCTTGCGTTTTAATCACTTTTGCTTTTGCAATCGTAAGATTTGATTCAAACATGGAACACAAATCGATTTTGATAACGGATTTTGAAAAGCTAATTTATAAGAAAAATTCATTTTCCGTTTAACGGTTGACAAATAACGGCTGTTCAAAATCTTATTATTAAAACTCGTTTAGGACCAATCTTAAAAACGGTTTTAAAATACGATTTCTACATCTGAATATTTTTTTTAAACCTCCGTGCTTTACTCCACTTGGACTATTGAGGACGAAAGATCATCGCTATCAGTAATGGTAAAGCAACGGAAGTAACTGTGACTCGAACTAAGAACGTTACAGTGCGCAGTCGGATACGCAGCAGGCAGACCGATACATTAGCCGCATCTACCGAATATGTTCGCTAATTTCAAAATCTTTCTAAAAACGCACAGGAAAACCACATTCGACATTTCGAAAAGATTGTTTGGAACAAGCACTATAAACAAAAATTCCCTACTTAATAATAATAAACAGAAACTGTGGAATTTTAACGTAAACAAAATTTGTTCACTTTTAACTTACAAGCGTAGTAATAAAAGTAATCCAAATTTATATATAAAATATTGAATTTTTAAACTATTACAATAACTTTTCTAAAATTTTTTGGGCGAAATGACAGATAATCGAAATACGTTTTATGTAAAAAATATTGGTTTCCATTAAAATACTTACGTTTAAAAAAATGTATTTCAATTTGTTTTATAACTTCTATGTATATTCATAACAAATAAAACTGTAAACATAAATTGTATTTTAGCATACAACTGATCATCATTCAAACATAAAGTAAATCGTCTACTTCAATAAGGTCCATGTTACACCTTCATATGTACACAAAGCTATATATATGTAAAGGAATGAAATAGGTTTCTGTAATTCGGAATGGGGAAGTGAGCGCGTGCAAGAGAGATGGAGGGACAATGCCTACGGGACCCTACTGTGTCAATAATAGCAGATTGACCCTTGCATATTTCAGTCAGGCTTTGTTTTCTCGTTTCTAACGTGACAAGAAATCACTTTCTTTACTTGAAATCGTTCACGACATTCCGTTGCTGTAAATGTAGAGTAGGTTATATAATAATTATTTAGAAAAATTATAGTATTCATTATTTTATGTTTTTTTTTTTATTCTTGAGAAGAATTTTTATGAGCGTATAACTATTTATAAATGATTATTTGGAATAACCAAAAGACACGCATAGATCCAGAGCCATCATCAAATGAGCACCGTTTCTGAAGCGAATTTTTTTTTTTTTTTTTTTTTTTTTTTTTTTAACGTCCGACTACTGTGCACACTTGGGCTAATGCAGATGATGGGATGATTTATAGCGTATGAAAATGCCAAGCCCTGGCTGGGAATCGAACCTGGGTCCTCGGGGTGAAAGCCCAGTACGCTATCAACTAGGCCACCGGGGCGGCTGACTGAAGTTAAAATACACACACACACACATATATATGTGTATATATATTATATAACATATAATAGTATATATTATGTATTTATTATATATACATGTAATAATATTTACATATAATGTGAGTATATATATATATATATATATATATATATATATATATATATATATATATATATATATATATATTATTACATGTATGTATATATATAAATACATAATATATACTATTATATATTGTATATTATATATATATATATATATATATATATATATATATATATATATATGTGTGTGTGTGTGTGTGTGTGTGTGTGTCTATCAGTCTGTCTGTCTGTCTGTTAGACTTATATCTGTAAACAACAATTTCAATTTTCGAACTACATTGAAACACAAAAAATTAATCCGAATGAAGTTGAATATGTCAACTACAACTCTTTTTCTCTATGAATTCTCAAAATTCAGTAGATTAAATATAATTAAATTCATCCGAAGAGGGAAAATTATGTATATTTTTCTTTTTGTTTTTATATAGTTTCAGAACCGTATTTGTTAAAAGAATAACATTATGTGGAAATATTAATTCAATCTGTATGAAATGTTTCTTTTTTGCTTTTAACTGTGAATTATGAAAAAGTCATTACATAGATCAATTTAAAGTTACCAAATTTAAACCAAATATTATGGCTATTTTGTTTTTAATCAAGCTGTGTTTAAAAAAACACTTTTTTTCTGAAAAGGTATTAAAATAAATACCATGTAAATAATCAAAATTCAATTTGGAGACAGGTCACTAATCTTGGCAATGGAGCAAACGTTAAATGTTGTAACTCTTCAATAATAAACAAAACACAAAAGCATTTAAAAGGACAAAATACAGAAAAACAGAAAGGGAAACCAAAGCTCGAGATGGAGGGCCCGGGGTAATGGGGTAATAAATGGCCCCGGCTATGCGCCCCTCCGGATTTCAATAAGCGATTCGTTGACTGCGCCATCTATCATTGTGGAATCAAAACAAATATGCAGGACACTTTATAACCCACTTCCGTGGTATCGAGTGTCGATACATTCATCTTCTTGCCCTTAGCCACTGCCTTCTAAAGAATATCTTAAACTGAATAATATTTTGTACTGGAATATCACAGACCATCTAGAAGGCGACGCTTTACAAAGTTGATGATTTATTATTTATTTATTGTAAAGCATTGGAATAATCTTTCACTTTCCTTCGTAGTACAAGAGAAAGTACTGTGATATCGAAAAATATTTGTTTCTCGTACTTCAAATTTAAACACAATTTGTCAAACGCCGAAACAATGTTGGCCTACTATAAATAAAACAGTATTTCTTAATATAATTTTTCGTTAAAATTTTATACATGTGAACTACTAAATTACAAAAAATTTTAATCAAACAGAGTAATATTTTACTTTAAAAAATATTATACCTTCCTTTAAAATATCACATTGTTCTTACTAAATACTTAGTATATTAGATTTGTTTTATTTTTACATTGTATACATATACATACATACATATACATACATACACACACACACACATATATATATATATATATATATATATATATATATGCATGTGTGTTTGTGTGTCCATTAACACGTTCATGTTAGCAAATTTGGACCAATTCGATTCAAACGTGGCACAAAAATCGATTATGGTTATTGCTTGAACACGTTTTTTAACAAACAAAAGACGTAAAACAGTTTCAAAATGGCGGCCATTTTAAAAATGCTTATATTTTTTGTGTTACATGTTTTCTTAAAATTCAATACCACTGTCGTAATCAGCGTTACGATCTGCATCGATTGGCATTTTGGATTTTAAGAAACCGTTGAAGTTAAGAATGTTTTCACTTTTTTGCGGTCAAGGATAATTTCGTATTTTCATTGTAATTTGAAAGTGTATAGCGCTAATATATCTATACTTTAATGCTGATTATGGTGGTAAAATCAGAATTTCGAAAGGGTAAGATAAAGAAAATTCTTTTTAAAACTTGCTTCTATCACGTTAGCGAGACAGCTGCTTCACGAATTTATTTAATATTCTCTGTCATCTCTATACAAATTCCAAAGAAAACTAACACTAGAAAAGCATCAATACATATTCACAAACGCAAAACAAATAATTGTATTTGAAGCAGTTTATTTTATTATTACACATTATAGGCCTTTTGAATTAATATTCCTCCCAGTAAATGTCTAGTCTGGCCAAGACTGCTAGCGGGGTTAAGTGCACCTGATATTGATAAGGCACTGTTACTTGTCGAACAAATTGAAAGTACTTCAGGCTGTAAACTGTATTATAAAAGATAACTTGCTCAAAACTACTTGGCCTACATTTTATTATCGAATTTGATTATAATTTTCGAACGCTAATTATACCTTAGCTAATTTTAAATAAAAATATAATATGTTTATACTTTCAGTCATACACGAATTCCAAGTACAAGTATTATTATCATTAAAAATAATATTTTAAATTTATTTAATATAGATTTTTAAGTGTATTTCGCTGATTATCTGTAAAATGACTTGCTTTTCAATCAACCAAACTACTAAATTGAATTTGAAAATTTTATTTTTGAGTTTATTTATTTAAAATATTTATAAAATGTTTTCAATTAATCATTAAAAGCTCGTTTTTTTATTTAGAAATTTTGGCAATTTTACATTATATAACTACACTTCTATTTGTATACGACTTTTTGTTCTTTTCAACCCATTAACCCTACTTAGTGTATAGGCCTACCTAGTAACGTTTGTATTTTTATCCGACAGCAATTAATGGCGTACTTCTGTGTTTTTACAATTTATTCTCAAACGGCACACATCTTTTATTCAAAATTTCTTATACTGACCTGAATTAAGCATCTTCATACGTGGGAAATATTTAAATAAAATATAAGAATTTTGAAAAATTTAGCCTATATTTCACTTTTTAATATTCACCGAAACAAGATTTTTAATTACGTTTTGGGTACTTACTGACAGTATTTGAGCAAATTTGACAAAAATCTTTTTATCATTAAAAAATTCTATTTTTCATAGTCTTTTGACCAAAGGAAAATATACTGACTAACCAGGCACACAATTCACAATTCATCAAAATTGGTCAAGGTCACTAGGCGCAAACAAAAGCACGAATAGAGAGAGAGAGAGAGAGAGAGAGAGAGAGAGAGAGAGACCATGTAGGTCACATCACTTTTTTGGTATAAAATGATATGAAATAAGTAGACTTATCAAAATCTTGGACTGATTTTTTGTTTTAATAATCACTATACTTTCTTTGTAGTTTCTTTTAATAGTGTGGAAATAAACTTTAATTAAATAATATCAATTTAAAGGATTATAACTATCCAAAAATATTATATATATATATATATATATATATATATATATATATATCACAAAATCCTTTGAAACAAAAGCACGTTGGAGAAAAAACCCAATTGTTTGTTGGGAATTTATTGGATCCCCCAATAATTACAAAAGTTGGCTTCATGTCGAACAAATGACCTGCGCCATAAAACTGACATACTTATGACTTATTACCGTCCATAACAACGGCCATAAAGCTTAGAGACCACTTGAGTTACACAAGCTATAGAATTGATTTTATTGGTTGTACTTGGGAGAACAGCCCACCTGCTTCTCTACTCTTACTCCTTTATTGTTTATTGTTTCTTATAATACTAGGATTTGGTTTTTTTGGTGAATTTATTTTTAAAAATAAATATAGACAGGGAAAGTTTTCTGGCAATACTGGCTGTATCGGTTTTGAGGTTCCAAGTGTCCAAGAAAGTAGAGCTTAAAATATATATATTACACACACACACACACACACACACACACACACACACACACACACACACACACACACACACACACACACACACACACACACACACACACACACATATATATATATATATATATATATATATATATATATATATATATATTTATATATATATATATATTACAGCTTCCGTTAAAATTTAATGTACGAGAATATATTTACTAAAGAATATATTATGAATATATATTTTTCCCATAATTTGGTGTTACCTGTAATAAAAAATTTGTATTATCTAAAATAAGTAGTTTAATTATTAAGGTAAAATTCCAATGAAAATTTAGCCTATTTGAAAAATTTAAAAAATGGAAGTCAAATGAATCAAAATAATTTTTAAAACATGAAGTTTAGTGTAAAGTAAAAAAAAATGAGATTGCAGTTAATACATTAAATTTCGTGTGTACAAGTCATGTTACCAAAATATTTGAATTAAATTTTCTAGGAATTTTTAGAACTGGAATACAATTTATTTGATTTGCAATTGTTAAAAGTAATTGCTTTACTTAAATTCTTACGGAATTTAATGGAATGAGTAATAACTTGACAAAATGTGTATCTAAATATTTGGTTATATTACTGCAAGTAATACAACATTAGCATTTGATGTTTTGATCCGACTTAACACAAACATGGCACTAAAATTGATTACTTTAGATTACTTTACCCAATGATAGTCCTTTTTTTAAATGGTCTTTATTAAATTTCTTTTAAAAATGTCATAATGTTTTCTATAAGAGTTTGCATAAATTTGCATTTTAAATTTTAAATGAAAAAATAAAATGCTAATTTATTTAAATCACGCAATAAATTATATTTTCAAAAAAATGGTTTCAACTTTTACATTTTGAAATAAATTCATATTTTGATGAGCAACGAACTTGTATAAGTCAATCAAAATTTTGACACAAGTTTGACTTTTACATATCGAAATTCGAATTTAGTTGAAATTCATAATGTAATCATTTTTTTCCGCTAGGAATGTTGTAATTTTGTTGCGTACATATCTCTGCTTTCCCTAGCTTCAAACGTTTTATATTTTTTGACGCGTTTCAGAATAATTCCATTATTATAACTTTTACTGTTAGTTTTTAGAGGATCGTTTCCATCATGCCAGTCATATAGACTGGGATTAATTCAATTTTATGGTTGTCATCCCACCAGATTTCAATGTTTTATATTAAAGTAATAATTTGTCAATAATTTGTTAACTCATAACTGTTTAAGCTAACCGTATAGCAAAATATCGGTCATTTTATAAATATATTTCATTTTAGTGAGTATTATTGAACAAGCGAAGAGAGATCTCTATTTAAACTAGACAGTTCGGCATTTCATTTGTATGTGTGTGTTTATTTGTTACGCAGTATTGGCCAAACGTATTGACCAATTGTTTTAAAATATAATACGAAGTTACCTTGTATAAAGTCTAAACTACTTACATGCACGATATTTTCCCTGGTTTTAAGATGGCGGTCTCTGATTTACAATGAAGAATGTACGCAGTTTTGGCCAAACTCACTGGCCGATTGTTTTAAAATTTGTTAGGAAGCTACGTTGTACAAAATCCAAAAGATTTATGTATAAGATTGTTTCCATTCGCTTCCTGTTCAGGATTGCGGGCTAAAGATTTAAAGATGAGAGTGTACCTAAACGATGGCTATTTCCTAAAATACTGGCTGAACGGTAAGACCTATCATAATTTTGACCGCTACATAGAGGATGAGCATAAAATTTCTATTAACATTGGTCGTGTAACACTTTTTGCAATATTATGGTTACTGGTAAAATGGCGGAAAATTATACGAGCGTTGTCGTGAAGCGCTCTGTGTATTAATTAAAAATATTCTACGAGCTCTACTGCTCTTTGAACTACTAGTTTTAGAGTCAAGACATTTCTTCATTGAAATATCACCTTTCAACATTGTTGAATGTCCGACAATATTGTAAATGTAAGTAAGTCCGTTAATAGTTTTAACTATAATATTTTAACTACAATTCATAATGAATCAGTTATACTTTAATAACCAGATATAATCCTACAAAACTCCCATCGTAGCTCCGTGGTAGATTTTAAAGGTAGCTTCCACAACCTTTCCCCGCTCCCATTCCCTCTCAGGGTAGAATGTTGTTTCTATATTGCTTCTTGAGAATTATCACTAACTCGATATAGTTTATTGGACGCTGCCCCTTCTCGTACAAACTTTGGCAAACATTAATTTTCCTTGTGTTTTCCTTCATCCTGGGAAAATTACTCGGCCAGGTTAACGTGAAGGACTCGTCATTGAAGATTTGTTTGTGACAGGAGGAAATTGTGTTTCCATGGAGATACGCCGCCCAATTAGGTTTGTACTTTGTTCTTAATGGAAATATATTTTTAAGGAAAACTGGTCGATTTAATGCAAAAAGTATTTTATGTCACCAGATAATATCGCAGACTGTCATCATTCTTGCCTGATTATGTGTAAATATGTTGTACGCTAAGAAACAAATATCCAACGATTTCGAAATTACGTCAACGTATTGATTTCACTCTATAAAAATTACCAAAATGTATCGTCGTCCAAGAATATATAAGGAGATTTTTATGGGTTTATTCTTTTTTTCGTGGTTCATTATTTAAAAAAAGTAGTTTTATCGCAATGTTTGAAGATCGAATTATGAGTACATTAGGCCATTTGAACCTTTATTAGTAAACTGATTTTTATAAAATCTGGTATGCAGGTCAAGTTTGTGCATATTTAGATAACATTTCCAATTTTTCATATATTTTATTGAAAATGTTTTTGGTAAAATAATACTGTTTAAAATTGATATTTTTAATGTCCCTACTAAATATTTTAATCAAAAACGCCGTAAAAGTGGTTCAGAAACACACAACTAATATTTTGATTACTTCATCCCAATCAAGTAGTTATGCAGCTATAAAAAAACTGCATAACTACTTAATTTATCAAAATCTGATCATCAGATGATGTTGCTCAAATTTTGTTCATATTTGAAAATACAAGAGTGTGTAGCAAATTATAAATACAAGTAATTTATACTTCAATAACAAATTAGGAAAAATAACATAATCCCTAAACGCCTACATTTTTTTTCTTTTCATTTTACTCTATTCAACTGTACTTTTTTCAAAATTACAAAAAAGTCTACAATGACGAGATATGATTTTTTACATTGTGTCTAAACTTTATGAATAGATGAAAAGTTTTGCAGGAATTAGGCGATATTTCGGGTTTTTATAACAATTGTTTTTAATTAAATTAATTTTTCTTTAAGTATTAAACGTAAAAAATGCTAAAACCACTACGATAATTGAACCACTAAAATTCAAGTGATATTAATTATGAATATACGAAACAATATTTTTTTAAACGTTATGTATACAAACCTGTAATTAAATAAAGTTACTTAAATAAGCAACTCGCTAAAAGAAATTCTTTTTTCATAGTACTTAAATACAAATTTCATGAGCTTCAAGTTAAAAATATTTTCAAATAGTTTTTAAGTTATATTTTTTTAAAATTAAACAAATTCATCAAACGTTGTGTATTTCCTACTTATAATATTACATTTCTTTATATTCTAAGCATATTTATCATAATGTAAACAAATACCACTATTTAATAAAATGTAACAGCTGACTGAGACGTTTTGTTGTATTTCTTTGTACACAGTAGCCTTCATTATTAAATTCAAAATTAAATTTAAATAAAAAAATTTTCAAAATTCAAGCATTTTATCGTTACTAATTTTTTTTCAGAAGTACAAAATTTAAAACACACATTTTTAGCTAGTGGAATATCTTGTTTAACAACCAAAATCCTTTTAATTCTCTCCTGAGTTTAGTGGTTCCGTAATGATTCAAATTACCACTAACATTAATCAAGGCAGACATTGTACTAACAAAACTTAAATATTATGTTTAAGAGTGATTTTCATTTAACAAAAAAAACGATCAAATACAATTTCTAATAAAATAAATAATCTTCTTTCCACTAGTTTCTTTTAGATTCTCAGAGTCCAGATGAGTTTGAATCAAAGGTAAAAAGTCCCGCTCTACGTCTGTAGAA
Organism: Callitettix versicolor; assembly: GCA_022606455.1. Taxonomy (NCBI): domain Eukaryota; kingdom Metazoa; phylum Arthropoda; class Insecta; order Hemiptera; family Cercopidae; genus Callitettix; species Callitettix versicolor. The sequence continues at coordinate 93,896,028 of CM040186.1, forward strand.
TTGCTTTTCTGGAATTTCACTAAATGTACAACGCCAAGCATACTTGAAGGGACGCGCGTTATATGAACTGCTATCCGAGCCCTAATTATTTTTCATCCCTTTGTAAAACGACCACCCCCTACTCTTAACTCGACTGAAGATTGTATTGTTTTAGTCAAAGCGGTCTAAGAATTCCATTTATCGTCCAATTCAAAGACGCAGGACAGTGTGTAGTTTGGCGTGCAGTTCATCTCGTTTGTTTCAATACGCCTTTATGACTGTTCCAGAGGAACGATGTTTAGACGACTGCGGTGTAGAAGAGGGGAGGACTTAGCAGACTAACTCAAGCGTTATTTCTCAACCCACAGAGTCTACATCGCCTACTGGAATACAGAACACATATGGAAGAGTAAAATAACTACAAGGAGAATTTGGCAGGACTGGTCAAACACTATTCCTGTTATATCGAACATAGCCAATTCTCAACTCTTACAGAACATCAAAATTAATCGGAAAGCGATGGAAGACTAGCTCAAAAATTATTACCGATAAGATTACGTTAAACACCGACCAGTTTATGGCTCATACTGGTCCCACATTTACTGGCGGAGACTACTTTAAGCATAAACACTTTTAAGGTTACCGGCATCAATTTGTTGTAATTTAAAAATTTGAATTTTGGTAACTGTTTAGTTTATTTAAATATGAGTTTTGTTAGTGAAGAACCTTTTTGTATTTAAGGAATAACACAATCAAGCTTTCAAATTTAGCATGTATACGTAAAAAAATCTCTTTTGTGTGCCAACACTGTCAAAATCAGTTAGTTCTTAATAAAGTTGATTATTTGAACATTACTTTTAAAATCCAGGAGTTGGCTACAAGATTTTCAAGAAATCATCGATTTCGTCCCTACTAGAAGCAAAGCAACGTTGCTATGTCGATAAAATATAAATATACATAAAATGCAAATATCTTGAATATATCTTCTTCAATAAATTTTAGAATGTAGAATGTATCTTTTTTGAATATATTATTGGTGAAAGGAATACATTGAATATATATATATATATATATATATATATATATATATATATATATATATATATAGAGAGAGAGAGAGAGAGAGAGAGAGAGAGAGAGAGAGAGAGAGAGAGAGATGTATAATATAAATATCTTGAATTTACCGTCTAGATGTAAATTTATGACATGGCTACTAACACCATACGTTAATATATTAACCTTAATATAGTAGGTTAATATATTATACAAAAATTTTAGGCTAAAATTACCTTTTCGTAGATTTCACTTAACTCTGAAAAGGAATTTTAAATCCAAATATTTTTATATTTTTTATCACAAGTTAAAGTAAACACAGGTAAATCTTCAAGTAGAACAACAAAGTCATAATTTAAACAATTAAAGGTTACTTTAAAAAAGCCCCAAAGATAAATAACACCCAGTTGACACCAGAATGGGGATGCATGGTCTTTTAAATGTTGTCCTGTCTTGATTTTAAAGGGCCACCTCATCCTTGGAGAGCTTTACCCACTGAAGAAATCCCTTAAGTGGAACCGTATATCAAGAGAAGCGCGGACCGGGAGGAGTGGGGGAGTGGCTGAAACAAAACATCGGAAGCTAAGGAGGGCGCCAACAAAAGAAACAATTATTTGTCGGAGGAAAAACTCGTTTATTAAGGTTTATAGCGGTTTCCGCAGCGCGGTTTCCGTAACCCTTTATGTACACGACGGATGCCTCTGCAATCATAAATACATTTACACTTCCTTTGTGTTTCTTTTATTTTGTTTTAATTATACCGGAGGATGTTGGCGTAATTAAAATATAATTTCCAAACCAGAATAAAGAAACAGAACTTTGACTAGACAAATTACGATTTTTAAAATTTTATAACAGTTTCGTTTTTTTATTCACAAAAACAAGAAATAATTCCCAAATCAAAATTAAGAAACCAAAATTTGACTAGATAAATTATGATTTTTAAAATTTTATAACAGAGTTATGTTTTTTTACGTAATAATAATAATATGCAAACATTATTTGTAATAATTGATATAGACAACACTATTAATAATAAACAGTAGTTAGTGAACAGTAAAAAAATAAATTGTGTGATAACACATTGCAGAGGTAACATTCTCTATTGTCCAAATAAATAATACAAATTTTTTTAATAATATTATAAAAGAAAAACAGTGAAATTTTGAACATTCACTACGTTTTACATAATTATAAGGCACTTAAAAGTAGAAGGTTAATTTTAATTAAGTAAAGACACTTAATATTAAATAATAAAACGTAAACAAATTTTTATTTATAAGATATATTAAAGAAAAAAATCAATAAAAATGTAATAAGACACCCATAACATTAACATTTTATGGATAGAGCAGAATCATTCAAAATAAGGAAACGCTTATCGTACCCGGTTAGATAAGACTTACCATTTCTGGCATTCATATTTATTTAACATTTGTCTCAACCCTTTTAAAACAAACTTAAATTTTTTTAAGCTTTGTTTCATCTAAGAAATAAACAAATAAATCATATTTTTAACACATTCAAAATGTGAGTTAAATATGTTTTTTGCTAATCGTTTTCCAGGCTAATTTAAAATCATACAGCCTGTTTCTATAACATTTTTTTAACGCTTCTATAGTAAGTGAATGGATCAACATAATGAATAATTAAATTTTGCATTATCTTCCTAGAAAATAAGTAATCAAAGATTACCAATAGCTCCAAATAACATTCTCATTAACCTTAAAGAAAGTTAAATCTAAGGGAAATGGATGTTTTCAAACATATGATCAACATACATTTTTAGATTACGCTTACTCTTTACCTTTTTACTTCCATAGTTGCATTGTTACTGTTTACATTGTGTTATATATTTTTGAGTAATGTATGCAATTAATTTTAACAGAATATATCATGTTTTAGGGCTGAATTGTGATAATGGATTTCGTGTGATGCGTATGTGTATGTGATAGTATATCACATACAAGAAATTATACTAACAATTATAGTAAAAATATAATTATAACTACTTCTAAACAGCTGCTTTTGCACAACAGCTGTTGTTTAAATAATATTTAAATTGAGGTTATGTTAAAAATTCAATTTTTAAGTAAAATGGACAATAAAAATTATTTTAAAAATAAGTTTTAAAATGAAGAATAAAGATTAAGAAAAATGAACGACAAATATTACGGTGATTAGGAAATGAATTGAAACGAAAAAATTATATTAACCATAAAAATGTTACAATTAATAAAAGAGTTATGACTGAAGAGCAATATTGTCTAATTAATAACAAAAACGAGTAATCTAGAAAACATGATGCATGATTTATATTTCTGGTTCGGTAACAGGAAATTTTTTGGTTGTTTTGAAATTAGACTTAAAATGTGAACATTGCTTTCTTTACTGAACCTTAATCTTATCTAGAATTATCCATAAAAAAGTTCTTATACTTAATTAAACCAACGTCTAATAATAATTCTTTATCTGAACTACTATTTATTTGATACTCATTGCAAATAAGGCCTAAAATCACTTTCTAGGTTATATTATAATTGCCAATAAGTGATTTGAAGAAAAATTGCTAACACTAAAAATATAATGAATAAACTTTAAACATTCAAATAAAATCGTATGCATTATCAGCATAAACAAAATTTTGAAACTGCAGTTAAATTTTAATTAAAATAAAATAAATTAGCAAAATGAATTCACAAACGAAATTTTTGAAAGTTGTAAACTTTGTGAAATGGAATAGATATAGCTATTAATCTGCAGTTAAATTATTTAATTGGCCGACTCTGTGATATTAAATTAATAAGATTATCAGTTAATTGTTGTTCTAGGAACTAAAATATGATTTAATTAAATATTGTGTTTAACGTCCGACTATTGTGCACACTTGGGCTAATGCAGACGATGGGATGATTTATAGCGTATGAAAATGCCAAGCCCTGGCCGGGAATCGAATCCAGGTTTGTATAATGTAAGACGTAGCAGAAAGTGTTCCAGTTAGTAAATCAGCCTACAGTAGTACCGTAACAGTTGAATAATGAAAAACAAAACATGCCTGTTGTACAGTGTCTATAAATATGTACCAATATGATTCACTAGAATTTTTTTCGCATACAGAATATTGTTGTAACTCTCTGCAAACCCTTTTTAGAATTGCATCTTCAGTCAAGACAAACACATTTTTAAAATAAATATCAGTCTCTAATGCCTACATTCTTATATATCTGTCTCTCGGTATTTTTACTAAAAAAACTACTAAACCAAATATAACCAAGTAGGAGGGGCGGTAGTATACAACCCTGTACCCCCTTCACCACAAAGGGTCATGTGTTCCCTGTTTACATCCGTATGTTTCAATGTTAAAAGTGTTTCCCACCCCAGTCCCCTCCATGTGGTAGGCTGACGTGTATATGTTTGCGTTTCTGTTGTATGACGTGTTGTGGTGTGAGGTAATCGTGAGGTCATACCCCTCTGACTTGATGCTGTCGTCATACCCCTACGACGTCGTACCCCTACGTCGCGCGGTCGGCTGTTGCGCATGCGCGGGTAATGGTGGTAATAAATAAAAAGACAGTAAGACGTTGAAACGTAATGATAATAATGTTTATTTAATATCGTGTACGTGATATACATATATATATATATATATACATAAAACGGTGTGTCAGACTTTAATTGGCATGTCTGTCGTCACAGTTTTTTTGCCACCAGTAATTACGAGTTGCACAATTTCGCAAAATACAGTTACAAAATCGTCGTCGTAGCCGTCGCCTGTGTGACATTTACTACAGTCTACCATGTCTCGAAACGTAAATCTCGTACACATTTTCTTACAACACGTGTATCCTTCAAACTTTGTTTTGTACACTATCAACGTCATGTTCCACGTACGAGCCGATTTACAGCGGCAATGGCAGAAAGAAAAGCAGTTGCATATTCTGCACGCGAGACCGTCCACCTGACATTCGGGCGCCACGAAACATTTCAAATCACAGCAGTACGTAGGCATGTCGGATGTTTACTATTACTGCTGAAACAAAAAAATACGTAACCTAATAATAATAATAATAATGCATCCGCAAAAGATTAAAACTAAACAAAACAAAATTCTGTAATACAAAGTTAGAAGTCTCTTAAAAAACAAAAAAACCAAACACATAAAGCGAAAACACCTAATTTATTCGCCAACGTGAATTGTGTAATGTCATTAGTGAAGAATGTCGTCGTCGTCGCCGTCTTCTTCGTTCTTGTTGTTGTTGTCTAAAAGTTTTCTAAATAAACACGTTAATTAGCGACCCACATGCGGACACGGCGAATTTATGATGATGAGTTATTATAATGAACAAGTTTTGGACGATGTCCAAAAGGTCAGCGGAGACAGGTATCCAATTAGCGACCCACACGCGGACCCGGAACATTAATTATGATAATGAACAAGTTTTGGCCGGAATCCAGAAAACTTTGGAAGGTTTCCAAGAAGTAAATAAACACGTTAATTAGCGACCCACATGCGGAACTGGACAATTTATGATAATGATAATGAACACGTTTTGGACAATGTCCAAAAGGTCAGCGCAGACTGTTATTATCCGGTTAACGACTCACACGAGGACCCTGAACACTAAATATGATAATGGACCTGTTTTGGGCGTATTCCGGAAAAAGTTTGAAAGGTCAGCGGAGACCGGTATTATCCGGATTGAACAAGTTATCCAGCCTTTCGTAACCGGTATCAACGGAATGTTGAATGTGGGTTGTTTCCCGGAAGACAGCTGCAAGAATTAATCAGTGTTGTCGTCACAAGTGTCGTGTATATATAAGGAAGCTGGCTGCGTTAGACTGGTATAGTAGCAGTAAACCAGCATGGCAAACAGAACGAGGAAGAACTCGCTCAGACTCTTCGGAGACAAAGTGTTGGCTTTAATAAGAAGGTAGGATTGGTTCGTTTTATTATTATTATTATTATTATTATTATTTGTTTTGTACATTCTTGGTCTCCCGCTCAACTTCTTCTTCTCCTCCTCCTCCTCCGCTTCTCTTACTCCCCACTATGAAAATCAGTTATAAAAAAGATTTTTATATAATGTGTGTGTGATTTCTGTTTTTTTTTTTTTTTTTACAGAGACTTATTATTATTATTTGTTTTGTACATTCTTGGTCTCCCGCTCAACTTCTTCTTCTCCTCCTCCTCCTCCGCTTCTCTTACTCCCCACTATGAAAATCAGTTATAAAAAAGATTTTTATATAATGTGTGTGTGATTTCTGTTTTTTTTTTTACAGAGACGTGCTGGAAGCCGTACGGATTATTGAAGAGGACGCAGGTGAACAACTGAACAATTGTCACCTACGTTGCCGTGTGGAGGTTTGCGGCAACAGTAGCGGGACAATAGGAGCCAAGGTGGAAACCCGCAATTTCCATTTTATATGGGCTCCGCAAGTTCAACACCTGCGTTCAGCCACCACCACCGCCACCACCACCCCACCACCACCACCACCACCACCACCACCACCACCACCACCAACACCACCACCAACACCACCACCACTGCAGGAACCTCCACCAGCACTTCGTCGCTATTATTAAATAATAATTGTGTCGTAGTAGTCGACCATTCACCGCCGCCGCCGCCTCCACCGTCTTCTTCTTCATCTCCATTAACACAACCACCACCACCACCACCACAATCATCACAACCACCACCACCACCACCACCTCAGTCGGAGATAATAATAATCATTAGTGATGATGAGGATGAAGAAGAAGAAATGACACCACCACAACCACCACCACCACCACCACCACCTGCAGCAGCAGCAGCAGAAGGAAACGTAATCTATATTGTGGACGACGACGACAACGATGTCATGGAACAAAATGTTCAGGCATTGGTGTCGGAGTTGGACACAATATTGGACGACGACGACATTAGCCGTAACAATATGTATATAGATTTAGATGAATTAATTAAGGAAACAATTAGTAAAATATAAAGAAGCATTTATAGATATTGTATTTTATTATTTTTCTCCTCTCTCTCTCTCTCTCTCTCTCTCTCACACACACACACACACACACACACACACACACACACACACACACACACACACACACACACACACACACAATACGTCACCTTAGATTGTCCTCTGTGTTTTCACGGGGTTGGAACCGTCGCATGAGGCGGTGTGTTACTGTTGTCGTTACCGACGTCGCCGCCGCCGCCGTCATGGCCCACATTACAATCCGGGGTTAAGCTGAAGGCTTAACTCCTTGAGGAAGTAGCCCCAAATCCATCGCTACTCCCGGTGACTACCACTCCATGACAAAACTGTAGTCTCCCGTTTTTTTTTTTTTTTTTTTTTAGATTTTAAACTTTTTTTTTTGTAATATTTTTCAAGATTTAACTAGTTGCTGAGCGTAGCCGTCTTGTCTCGGTTTAGGGGAGAATTAACTCCGCGCCAGGGACCTGTGAACACACACACACACACACACACACACACACACACACACACACACACACACGGGTTTAGGAGAGAATGAACTCCGCGCCAGGGACCCTAGGTTTAGGGGAGAATTAACTCCACGCCAGTGACCATAAACTACAAACGTGCGAGCGCATACGCTAAGCAACGAGTAAATCGTAATAATATTTTGCGCTCCTCAGAGCGCATTTACTGTAAGCGTTATTATGGTGAGGTAATATGCACTTGAAATATCTACAGATATTGTCGTCTATAGTGATCGTCTCTGGTAATTCCGATACGTTAGTATGAAAGCGTCTCAAAAATTGCGCTTTTTCCAAACCTTTAGTAAAGACGGTAGAAAAAGGTTTTAACATCGCGCATACAGTTTTTTCGTCAAAAATCGTGTCACCGTCGTACCAATCGATACAGTGGTAACGCGTTTGAAGCCAGCGAGCAGTTTTCCTACTTTTTTCGTTCAATTTGTGAAAATCGTAAGGCGGCCGGAAAATTGTAACGCTGTACGAAAAGCGGCCGACTACGGCAAATTCTTTGACTATATACTCGCCCGCGTTGTCCACGAACGCGTGAAATTCAGCTACCGCTGACGTCGACGCTCGATGCATATTTTTTGAACAATACTATCTCATCGTACAATCTATCCGCTTCGGGCAGTGTGCTGGATACAAGTTCGTCGCTGGCCAGACACTCAATGATGTAAGAGATCAAATCCTTTCGTTATAAAACAGTTCTGCGAGACGCCGCGACACTAAAGGAACGCTGTCTTCGAACAATTTCCACTCGGTCGTGGTCAAAGAGACAGCGTGTTTGCCTGCTCCGCTGTGCAATTGAACATACCTCTTACCGAACACGTTCTTTACGACGACGTGTCCGACGCTAAGCGGAAATTTTCTGGTAGCCGCCGTCGGTGTTGCTACGGCTGCCGATATGTTCGCCAATTCCACCAGGATCTCGTTGAAGAGAGATTGCGTAAAGTAAGTGAATTTTTGACCGGCTTGCACTAATACGCCCAATTCGTGCGCCGCGTGTTGGAAAAGACCTGTAGCTATAAACTTTGTGCAATCCTTGTTTAGAAACAGTACCGATTTCAAGTAAATCCCCAACGGAAGGTTAGGCGGTACGAGGCGTTTAGTAGGAGAGCGCTCCACGTCCATACGCTCAGAACTCATGGCTCGTACTGAGCCGCGCAACGTTCAACACGTACCTCACTCACTTTCTCCCCTCCACTCCCTCTAAAAGCCTGCTATATTTTTAATGGCGCCTGTGAGTAGAGAATAGCTCATGTGTTTATCGTAAAAGATAATACAGTAGGCTGCGGTATTGTCGGGAAAATTAGCGGACGCCTCGATTTCTAATTTCACATCGACCGGTCCTGATCTAAAAGAGTCTTTGTGTTTGGAACAATCGATTACGAAAATCGGTGTTTTCTCTTTGAACGTCTTTAAATCGACACACGGTGCCGGTTCGCGACCGTAATAAGAATATTGGAATTCGCAGAATTTCTGGTACGCTAGCGCCGCACTACCCCGTACGCGTTCGTAAGGGTGAAAATGGGAATTTAGATGAACCCGCACGTCCGTAATGTTACAGTAATCGAATTCGGATGCGTCTTTACCTATTTTATTCGACCTATCCGTTTGAAAGACTAACGCTATGATCTGCGGCATTTGGTCTACCGTAGCGGTTTTAAGAACCCACGAGTCCTGTTTCACGGCCGACCACCAAGGTTTTACGATAACATCCCACCCGCGATACGCAATATGCGCCGTAATATTGCTTTGAATCTTTTTCAAAGTGTCCACCTCGTGCTTCCCGTCCACGGTAATGTGGTGTAACAACCATGTGATACCGGTAATTTCTACTTCCACATACGTCGCACCGTCTTCGCTGTAAACGGCGTTCAAATCGGACGCCGACCGTAAGAGTACCAGTTCCTGTTTCACGTTGACCACTATCCGCCTGTAATCCTCGAAAAACCCCATCAACATTTTCAACGGTATGAGTACGGAAAATTCGTCTGTTACGCTGTCGGGGGATACGTACTTACCGGGACCCACCCAACCGGCATTCTTTAAATTATTTACCCTGTACTCGGGAGTGGACAGTAAGTTTTTAACCGTACTCACTATACCTAACTGCCTTGTACCATCCACTTCGTTTCCGGCAATCTCGTACCTGATATTGTCAAACAGAAACGCTACTCCGTTGTTAACAAATTTCACTGAGGCTTTGCTACCGTCTTCTTTTCTTCCCGACAACGTACCGGTAATGTAAAGCATACTCGTGCGGTAACGTCATTACATCCTGTTGGTTTACAGGTATCCGGATCTCATCGTTATTCCTGAACGTGCACGATGCGTACGGTTTATGATAATGATATTCTTTACCCGTGATCGTGTTATCGTACACGGGATGTCTTTCGAGCGCCAACATATCCATTATTGCGAAACGGTAATAATAATTTTAAAACCTAGAGATCGTAAAAACGTATATTTCTAGGTGTTAACACTCGTGTTTGTCCGCGGACTAACGTCGTGTCTATAAGGTTCTCTGTTAAATACAAGCCCCATATTATTAATATTATTATTATTCTTATTGTCGGCGCCTTAAATGCAATCTGATGGAAATAGTTTCGTTTCTGAAATCGACGAGGTCGCCGTTCTGATCCTTCAGACTCACGGTAAGCTTATGAATCGATTTCACGTTGACCGGTAAATATATTACCGTTCGCGGTATCTCGATAATCTTATAGCCCGGTGGTACTTGGGGATAAAACTCGTGTATAACGTGACTCTCTATTCCGTTTTGAAACGAACCCGAAGCTACGTTACATTCTATTTGTATTACGCTGACCTTGATGATGTCCACCGGCAGGTCGGAAACGTGCACTTGATCGCGCGCTAAAATTTTCTTTTCAAAACCTAGTAACGAGCCTATCGTCTGATGTCCGCTGAAATCTATTTCCTCCGAACAAAATATCTCCACCTTTAGCGTGTTATTATTCGGTTTCAAAGAAAATACGATGTCGGGATCTAGTTTAGATTTAATGTACTTTTCAATGTCTTCGATTTCATACGATCCCGTAGGCAGTTTTATTTTTAACGTTTCGTTTGCAATTGCAGCTGATGATAAATTTTCGTGTTCCACGACAGCAGCAACAGCGGTAACAGCAGTAGAGACTGTATCTGAAACCATTGAGCTTCTAGACGAATCTGTACGTTCAGCAGCATCAACGGGGGGAACCTGTAAAAGTTCTCTTTTCTTTTCTTATTAGTATCACTATGAATGCCGAGTATTTGTAATACCGATCGTTTATCTCTCGCATTATGTAACAATCGCAATTCGTTGTTAACGCCTTCTTTGATATTCGGTATAGAATTGTACGTAGCCAGATCGACTAGACCGATTTCCCATTGGTCGTCGGACACATCGATTGGCGGGAAAAATCGCACGAGAGTGCGGAACTGTTTCCGGTTAAGCATATAGACATCACGACGTCAGAAACTTTAGACACAGATGACCGCAAACGACTGAGTTGTCGCGCTGATATCTCGTGTAATTATAGTGAATATTAGCTGTGGGACCGAAATATCTGGTAAGCTCTATCGGTGGTCTTAGATTACCAAAACTATCGAAATACTCTACGGTGTTGCCTCTCTTCTTATAACATACCCAGTGAGTACCGTAGCCGGACATGCTGTCCAAATTGACGATAGCCGATTCGTTTTTTAAAGGTTTACGCGGTAACGTGTCTCGCATGAAAACACCGCGGAATGAGACCACTCCCAAAAGATGAGCGTACTTTTCTAAATCCAGATTCGTCAACGGTCTGATCGGTATCGAACCGATCAGTATTTTTTTTTTTAGAAGTCCTACGCTTGCTGCAGCCACCGCCCTCCTTTTTCTTGTACGGTCTGAGATAAAGACCTTTACCTCTTAAACCGGAAATGAGTTGGTTAATAGTCCGTCGTTTTCGAACCGCCCTCTTCCTCCTTTTTTTTTTCACCCCCTAATTTCGCTTTCGCTTTCATAGCGGCCGCTACAGCGAGTGCGGTCGCACGTTCGCTCAATGAGGCGTCACTCGCTGTGACACGATTCCACGCTTGTCCGGCTAGACGATTGTCCGCTTCGCTACGCCTCTGTGAATCGCTGTAACGGCTGTACGCGATATCGTGTTCTTTGCACGCTTCGTCCAAAGGATTTATACCTTTATCGCCTCGAGCTAGTCTCTTACTTAATTTAGTTCCGGGACCGCAGTAGTTGTACGAAGGTATATGTAGTTCGACCGGTAACAAATCTATAGCTTTGTTTAGAGCTGACGAAACCAATCCACGACCTTTCCTAAGCACTCGTCGTTTACGACTGACACGTGTTGCACGTTTACCGACCATTTTAACACTGATTAATTGCGACTACATGTCTTCCTTTTAAGAAGTAGTAGAAGAAAAAGATGAGGAAACATAAAATATATCCGATAACATAGAGTACAAGTTTTTGAGACGATTCTCTTTCAAACAGACGATGTTCAATATTTTGAATAGATCTTGTTCGACGCGCACTACGCGTCCTTGAAATTCATTGTACCCGATCACGTTACCGTTGTGGAAAAATAAAGATTACCGTCCGTGTAGCGAAACGCCCCTTAAAGTTAAGCGGAACGCCTTGAAACAGATCCGCCGTGAGACCCGCGTAATGACAACCTCTGTCGTATTCCGAATACCTTAAAACACGAGAATTAAAGTCCATCAGAAATGTCTGTCCACGATTATTTGTGAACACTGTGTTTACAGGCGTCTTAACGACCATATTAGCCCAACCGTCGTAGGTGGATCTGTACCTTAGTCTCAAAGTCGGGTATTCGACGACGTATACGTGTTTGTTCAAAAACACGAGGATATCGTCGTTAGGGTTTTGCAAAATTGCCGTAATGTTGTGAGAACCGAGATACAGATAAGGCAACCAGTCTGTAATGAGTTCGGGTTCCACATTAGCACGATCTCGTATCGATTCGTCCAAACTCACTTTCCACACGTAATTCCCGTAAAAGAGGTAGATGTGTTTATTCGCAATCAATATTGTATTTATTTCGCGTCTGATTTTACATAGGTTAAACCTGGTCGAAACCGATCTGATATTGTCCGACTCGATAGTTTTTCTAGAAGCAGTAGTAGTTGTTTTTGTTGTTGGGGTTACAATAGTTGTCGTCGTTGTTGGTTTTGTCGTAGTTTTTGCTGTCGTTGTAGTAGTAGTAGTAGTTGTTGTAGTAGTAGTAGTGGTGGAAGGTGGCGGGAGGTGGGCTTCGGGCCGTACAGAGCTTGTATATTTCGAATATCGGTCGGTGAAAGGTCAAACGCTGACAAATTTGACACTGTGTACGAAATTGGGTACATTACAGAATCGGAATCGCCGATATGATTTAAGCCGAGTGCGTGACCGATTTCGTGAACGAGTACCTGATAAAACGAAGTGTGAGTGTACGACGGGTTTGTCAGAGTAAAGTCCCAATTTTCATCGCTGTCAAAATGAATATCAACCTGCCTAGATTCATGTAGATTGGGCTTGAAAGTGTGCGCGAGAACGTGACCTTTACTGTCGAAATTATGCGAACACTGACTGCCCGTGGACATACGAAAATGGTCGTGTTCGCCGAACGATATGATGATATTCGGTTTTGTGGGATTCTGATTAAACGTTAAGGCGCAATGTCTGCTCCAGACGCCGAAAGCTTTCTGCACTAACCACCTGTACGAGCTCTTCTCGTACATATACCAAGTCAAAGTGTGAGTGTCCCAAACACGTCCGGTCGACAGAGAATCCGGTTCGTCTACATAACCGCAAAACTTTGAAGAAGTATTGTAATCTTGTGTCGCGACGCCAGCGACAAAGAAGAAGAAGAAAAACATGATCTTCATGTTTAAAAGTCGAATGCACGACTGACTCGCCGACGCTTAAAGTACCGACCTAAATACTATTTTCCCACACCTGACGTCAGTGATAAAATTGCTATGACCGATTGTTTAAGTAAAAGAAGAAGAAGAAGAAAATTTCGATTAATTGTTATTCTTCCCATACCTGGCGCCAGTGAGATAAAACATTCTGTTTAGGGTCATCGTGACTGTACCGTTTCCTTATTTCCTTAGCCAAAGAGATTAGTTCTTTGTGAATATTACTCATCGTACCAATCATTGCTTTATTAATCTCTATTTCTACAGCTTCGGTCAGCTGATTGTAAGTGACAGCGTCGTTATCGCTCGACCCTTGCCCATGTTCCTGATAGGCTTATATTCAGCATCAAAGTACCCCTTAACACCGCCACCGTTTAATGTGTTAAAGGCAACCCACATTTTAATGTTTTCTTCTTGTTTGTGTAATTGCTCGACATTGACAGCGTCAATAGGCTCCACACCTGCAGGTACGTTTGTGATTCTTTTACTGTTTGCGTTGAACATATCACCGGTCGGCAGTCGAGTAAGAAAAAGCGTATTTTGCGTAAGAAAATCTAAATTGACAGCGTCTTTAGCTAATACAGGTTCCGCTACGTGACCGAGACGTTTATTCTGTAGATGCCAGCTGTTACCGCTTGTAACGCTTATTACGCGATTGTCAACGTACGATTTTGTAACAGCATCATTTTTAGCTGCGGGTGTTTTAACGTTACTAATAACCGACCCGCCGGCGTCAAATTTTCCTCACCACCACCACCATCTTCTTTCACGAGCATGTTTTCCTTCGCGTAACGAATGTTGATCGCATCTCCGTCCAACTGAGGCGGCCCTACATTACTTAATCGAAAATTTTCAAACGAATAATTATCGACTAGTTTAATGGGGATTAAAGATTCTAAATACTTTTTGGTCACGGCGTCATCGTCGGCTGTCGGTCTGGCTAGACCGCCTAAACGAATATTTTTCGCGTGATATTTCGCAATCACCGGGTCGAATGTTAAACACTGTTTCTCCATGGTACCTAGATTTACGGCCGAATCAGCGTCGTCAGGCGTGTGGACATTACGTAACGCTTTGTGTTTCATATCATAATCTCCGTCCGATGTTAGAGTAAAACCGACCCCTGGGGGTCCTCGTCGTGCCGCATTATCACCGATTCCGCCACTATAACGTCCAAACTTGTCGACACTCATCTTATCAATGCTCGTATTTTTCTATTTCCTAAACCTTTATAAGTCCCGCCTCTTTGAGTTCTTCTATAATAGACGCTATTTCGTTTGCGTGACCCGTGTGACCTGCGTCGTGGGACATCAGCAAAAGTCTTAAACGGTCGCACAATTCGTTAGGATCGTCCCAATAAGCGTACTGGTTGTGACCTTGTCCTTGTTTAACACCGGTTTTCTTGTTTTGTTTTGCCGGTGGAAAGAGGTACTGTATAACTTGTTTGTATTTATCAGCTTTCGGATTACGGTTGACCGGCCCGTTGGGATTGTATTTCTGCAGGTGGGCGTTTGTCTGTAAGCAGATATTCTTATACGTAACAGCGTCGTCCGTTGTGTATTCTTCGGGATTCTTCATAAAGAGTAGTTCGTATAGACCGGGCGTACCTTTATAGCTAACACCATCGATAATTATGTCCGCGTCATCCGTAAATTGATCGCCTCTGAACCGACCATTACAGAGTCGTTTTCGATTCGCGGCCCGTATAAATGATCGATTTTCTTTTCTTCGATGTGTCGGTAATCATTTCCATCATGTATTTATGTACAAGAGGGTGTTTGAATTTGTCGTTTATCCAAACCATCGACTCTCTGCGTCCTTGAGGTGTGGCTACTAAACTAGCAACTACACTGCTCGGCGTATCTACAGTATCAAGACGGGGAGAAGAAAAATTAGATCCTGAAGTTTCCGCAATCACAGGTGAGTCCAAAAATTTCGGAAAAGAAGTTTTTCTCCTAGGTGTTGATGAAAGAGGCGTCGCCGCAGAAATTGAGGACATTTCTCCTGCCTCCTTCTTCATCTTCTTGTTTTTCAGTTTTCAAAAAGGGAATCGTTGCAGTCTGTGACGCATCTTTTATTTTTGTCAACTCCTTAATAATAGGTTTGTATTGCCTAGTCAATTGTACGTCCATATCGGCATCACCGAATTTCATTTGCATATATTTTCGCTTCAACGCGTCTCTCAAACGTTCGATCTCGAGGGTAGCCAGATTACCTTCGGTTAACGTCATATTGCGAAATGATCGACTACACAAAGATGTAACGTTATTTATAAAAAAATAATAATAATTATAAACGCTATCATGGTAACTCTACCGACCTAAAGAAGAGCGGAAACTTTTTCGCCGTCACCAGATATTTTATAATGTCACCGACCGACGCGTTCAAAAATTTTTTTCCTTCTTCCCAACGTAGTCCTCTGAAATAACTGTACGTGGTGTTATCGAAAAACGGAATCCGCATAGTTTTACGCGTGTCTGTGAAAATAAAGGTTCGTTTCACGTTATCACGCCATTCCGGTATTTCGGCTACCATAAGATGATCGTCTCTCGGCGTATTCTGCATGTACTTTAAGGTCGCGTATAGGTCGAAGTGACGTGGAGGAGGAGGACAGCAGATAGGAATTCAATAAAAGAAATTCGTCTACATTCGCACCTGTATATTCGGACCATATTTCCAAACGTCGCGGGTCAACGACCTTGTATCGGTGTCCATCGTAGGATAAGCCAAAGTTTTCGCACTGTTCCACTACGGTCGGAAGAGCGACTTTAAGAAATTCTACTGTGAACATACCTTGGGCTTTATTGTTCACCGCCTCGAAATTTTTACCTCTTCTATTGAGCGGTAGTGGCGGGGTTTGAGTGCCAAACTTTACGTTATAACTCACGTCTAACACGCACTTTGACGCTGTGATCAACCTATACGTTTCGACAGGCCCTCGAATGGGTATAGTCTTTTCCGTAATGACGACACATCTGGATGCACTCGGAAAATAACAGCCGTACTGTAGCATGTCCAGGTATACTTGAGTGAACGCCAGATCCCCGTGACCCGGTCTGAGTGTGCGATTGAAAAGGTCCGGGAACGGTCGAAAACGTGAGAGTAGATTTTGAGGGTGACGTACTGTACCGTTCAGCATGTGTTGGTTGTATATTATCAATTCGAACGGGACTCCACTTTTTTCGCACTCGAACAAAAATTTCACCCAAATGTCCCTGTTGTAGATACGCGAAGCACCGCCTGTTATCATCAAAATCACAACCGGAGGAAGACTTTACTGTAATTGCCACGCCTTTTATGACGCCAGCAGCGTCGATTGAATACGTCACCGTGTCTACCCGATCGGCTGCAATAATTTCCGCAAAACTGTTTCCTATCCGCGTAATACCAAGCGCATAAATTGACTTTGGGCAGCGGAAAGAGTTCTTCGCGTATGGCGCTATGTCGTTGTAAGTGTATATTCTCATTGCAAGTCTTTACAATACGGTCGAATCCTATTCTATATCTACCTTCTTCTATCTCGCTATCTTTATCTATTACCAAAAATCCGTGTTTCTCTTCCAAGCAGCGGCGCAAATGTCTTTGAAAACACAGAAAGTAACGTCTGTATTCACGTGATCGTTGTAAATGTGTCTCAAATTGAGATCGTCCTGTTTAAATACCGCCAACAAATTGGCGTTGTCGCGCACCAACTGTTTCGGTATTCTACTGTACGTTTGACCCAGATAGAACGAGTCTATACTGTTGTGGCGACCCATTGTGAAATATTTACGTATATTGTCGTGTTTTTCGCACGCTATGTCGTCGAAAACCATCACAGAGTCCGGCTCGGCTTCGCTAGGGTCAATGACACTTTCGTTATCAGTATAGGCAAAATACCCTATACCCGTATCGGAGGTGAAAACCTTTTCCAAAAGTTTATATTTCGCCTGATGCAGAGATTTCGAAAACACGTACACGTTCGCGAATCTCAAACCGTTTGGGTCGAAAAGTAAATTGAATAGGACATTAGTTTTACCGCAATTCGACGGGCCACAAATAATACACCGTATAGTGTTAGGCAACAGCGAGCTATGACGCTTACCAGCACCACCACCACCACCATCACCTCTGCCACCTCCACCGGCAAAGATGTCAAAATTTGATATAACCAATTTTTGCCGCGAGTTCTCGATACGCATCGCGTTCGTTTAACACTGATCGCGTTCTACGCGCGTATGTCTAATAAATAGACACGCCAAGTCTGGAGGAACGGGAAACGGAAGCGTGGTATCACACGATAAGATTACGCTTATCTATCCAGGAATTGTGAGTTTTGTCGAAACCTAACCACTTTACAAGCACTTTGTTTCCTTCGGATCGCAATATTTTCTACAAAATAAACATCGCCCACTTTAGACTTGCTAATTTCTTCGGCGTAAAATCCACCTTTCAGTATTTCACCTTTCGAGTCTTGTAATATATACGTAGTCGGTGTAGTGGGGACAACTGCGTATATCGAGAAAATCTCGTTTGTCCAGTTCGGTAAATAACCTTTGGCAAATGTTTTCTTATACTTTGAAATTCGTACTTTATCGTCTACCTTATACACGTTGCCGCGGGCAATTCGACATCCCCCTGACCATTTACTCTCTTCAACAACATGTTTTCGTGTTTTCGTGTCACTCGACCAGGTTTCATACCGGTTGTGCTATGCACAGTATTATTATAAGATCTCACCACCGATTTTAATAAATCGACCCATTCGTAAGTACCGCGCGCGGTAAATTCGCGCCACATTTTCGTTTTCAGAGTTCGATTAAGTCTTTCCACAATGGACGCTTTCTTGTCCGTATAGGTAGTGTAATGATTTATACCGTATCTTTTCATCAGTTTACTCACGTGAGCGTTAAACCACTCTTTACCCTGATCGGTTTGGAAATTGCGCATACTGTGTTTTTCGAGTATCGGTGTCAATGCTGTGGCTACTTCGAGTCCGGATTTTGTTTTCAACGGCACGGCTATAGCGAATTTCGATAAACAGTTTATCATAGTCATAATGTACTTGTAGCCGCCGTTACCCTTTGCGTAAGGTATCATTTCCACCAAATCGGCTTGATACAAGTCGTCGACACCTTTTAGCGTGACACGACGCGTTTTGAAATTTCTTCGAGCCTGCTTATGCAGCTCTTTAGCTAAATCACGTCTAACGCTACCTTTACCGCTCATGACCGAATAATGCCGCGCCAATTGCGCGTGAGAAGTCTTTATATCCCCTTTCGGGGAAAGGGGTGGCCCCATCCTTCGCCACCCCCACGTGGCATCCATTCCAAAACAAAAATACCTATTCCATTGCTGATGCCTCCGTACACGTTTTACCGACTTACTTTTTTTTTTGTTGTTTTTATTATAGTAGTACTTTCACCTTGCGGGCTATCACACCACGCCAGAGGGACATTCACCCTTACGGGTTTTTATACCACGTCAGAGGGGCATAAGCATACAGGTTTACGGGAGATTAATCTCCTCGCCAGGGACCAACACACACACACACACACACACACACACACAACAAAAACAACAAAAATAAGAAAGTGGGTAAGACTATATTCAAACAAAACATCAAGAAAATGTATTTTTTAATAAACGCACTCGTTAGCACTCTGTCTCTCTCTCTCTACTCTACTCGAGACACTTTATGCCCGTAGGGCAGTGTGTCATATTTACCGTACCTTTTTCTTTTTGCTCCGGTTACTCTAAATGTTTTTGATTCGCGTACTGTAATCACTTGACGATCTTTAGTACGACGGATCTGATTATTGGTGACGGTGATCGGGTCGGAATCCTCATTTAGCACCATACGTTTTAACGAGTCAAAATTTACCGAACCGGAAGTGCGGAGATTCAATGTCAATCCTTTCACTTTGCACACGGTCACCGGCTCGTCGGGGTACTTTGTCGACAGAACTTTGTAACCGTAGATTTTAGGTCCGCCGGAAACAAATTCTGTGATGTACGAGCCGTGACCGTATTCAAGTAGTTCGTCTGTCATCTGTCCCAAGTAGTCCCCTGTCTCGATTTTATGTTTTCCTCTACGTATATAACGGAATCAGTATCATAATAAACAGTCTGTCTGTCAAGAGCGTCCAAGTGTTCGTACAGTTTTAGTCTAGCCTGGGCCGTGGTAAAAGCAGCGAGTACGACGTTGACTGTCGGCAAGACTTCGCAGACGTCTTCCGCGTACTGCCAATTCACTACGACCACGTCTTCGTTTACTTCCTGTATGTTGTTAACTTGACGGACGGACTGACCAGCAATTTAAAAAGTTCCGTCGGTTGTCTGACTATCGCCGTCTTAGTCTGATTCTCTCTCTGGCCGAACTTACCCCAAAAGGAATTCAACATGAGTTTGGCCAGCGAGCGGCGACCTTCGTTTTTTTCTACCTTATTCTCGTCTAGTCTGACACCCTCGGCTTCGAAATAGTCGTTCACGTACTTTGTGCGGTCCTCGTCCGTCCGACACCATTCCGGATAACCTGACGCCTCTTGTTTAATTTTTAAAAATGTATTAATAAAGTCCGTAAAAAGTCCACCACCCTCCATATCGAATTTCGCCACTTCGTACTGCCATAGTTCGTGCATTTCCACGATTACATAATCTTTGTCTATGGCTTTACGAATCTCGTCCATAGTCCACGTCCCCGTCAGTGTCCGTTCGTCCACAGTGTGTCGGCAGTCTGACGAATTCAAAGTCTCTCCGCAAGTGCGACATAAAATGAACATCAATTTCTGATGCATTTTCACGGGCAACACGGGGTGGTAAAGTTCGCGAGGGGGTAGAATGGTACACTTTAGCAAGCCGTCGGCATTCGTGCCCACCTTTCTGCATTCAGCGTTACCTACGTGTACTGTAGGGTGTCCTACAGGGTACTTACCGTACTTGCAGACCCACGGGTATAGAGAGCACACGTCCACGTAGTGGATTTTTTCACCCTCTTTACAAGCACGGTAAGATTTCACATTACCCGTACGACCTCCGAAAACGCGTCTCGCGGGTTTAGGGGTGCGCTGTTAATTACGGGATGACTTTTGAGGTACGCCGTTTCCTTTTGCATCGCCCTGAACTCGCACTCCCACATCTCGACGACCGCGGAGACTTGATCGTGCTGGCGAGAGAGTTTAGCTGTTTTCGCTTTAGTTCTCTCGAGACGGGCGTTAAACGTGTCCGACGGGTCATCCTCAAGGGGCTTTCGACCGTAAGGAAAACATTTCGACATCCGTGCCAGTAGCACCCGTGAAATTCGTACACCGTCTTGGTATCAGCGCACAAACCGTCCACTTTAACGCCGGCGATCTGTTTTTCCCTACCTCTACCGGCGTGATCTATTCGAATCCCGTCTTGATCCTCCACCCATGTCATCCACTGCAGTGCGACAAGTGATTGGGTGTCGACCAAACGGTACCCATTTTTCGGCACAATTCCAATAGTGTTGGGTTTAAGAAAATTTCGTCTAAAGGCCACGTTACAAGCGCTCGCTATAGTCACGGCTTCAAGGAACGGATCTACGTTGCATTCTTGCAAAAACGATGCCCTGAACTTAATGCACGCTTGTGCTAGGATATCAACGTCGGAAAGGCAGTATTCGAAAATTTCCTTTGGAAATCGAACACGTAATCGTTGCGCACTTGCTCGTCGTGCCATTTCAAAACTCTTTGTGGTTCTTATCGAACATAGAGTCGGGACAGTAATATTCTTTGACGGAATGGGGCCTACGTAATTTTGATTGGCCAACGTGTTGAACAGGTGAGGAAAGTAACCTTTCTTTTTTCCGGCGGCAAATCGAAAGCTTTGGGAGTTTGGACAGAGCCATCGGCATGTAATTTAGAGAATCGATAAATTTTACGTTATCGATTTCCATGAGGATGACCTTGCTACCGCGTGTAATCAAGCTTAGGGGTAAATTGAGTCTGTTCGAGAACGTATTTCAAGAGGAATTGAAAATCGAACGCTTGACCGTTGTGCGCAATGACGCACACTTTTTAAACGTTTTGCGAACCTCCATTACGTACTTCATAAAACAGTCGACTGGTTCTTTCGTAAACACTCGCGTTCGCGCCTCGCACTGAGAACAGTCTTCTGACGGCTGGTTCACGCATTCCCAACAGTATTGCCTAGAGACACACAAATTCACTCGGTGCACATGAGCCGTGTCGAGAGTTTCGTCTTGGCGCGTCTCTAGGTCGAAAAAGATAAATAGAAAATCCCTGACAATTGGTTTTCACGTCGACGCGCATGTAACAGAAATGACCCGCCGGCCTGTATTCCTTACACAATTTGCAATAGATTTCACCGCAAACGTGAGCGGTTTTCCGTTTTTTGGTTAAAATCAACTTTTTACATTCAGGGCATTCCTGTACGGACTGACAGACGCTTCCAGTGTGCGCGATAAAACAATTTCTATTTTTAAATTGACGATTACAGTCGCCGCAGTAGACGGTACCGCTATCGTCTTTTTCGCACGGTGGTGATCTTTTGCACGAGTTGCACTGTGCAGAACACCTGTGCCGCTCTCGATGGTCGAAAGGAGTGTGGCAGGTTTCACAATAATAAGAGCATGCGAATGCAGCCGTTAAACTCGTGATTACATTATAATGCCCGTTGTGAAATATTAAGTTTATCTTGTAGGGCGCGTTCTGCACATGGCCCTCGAAGTAAATATCGCGACCGTGGTTACCGTAGTTGTACACTGTAATTTTGTAATCCACGAGGAAATTTTGAAATTTTTGCAACTCTACCACCCCGGCACCTGCGTCTCCGATTTCCACATTCGCGTCAGTCATCAGTTGTCGTGCCCTGAGAGTCTGTCGCTTACGTCTATCTTGTATGACGGCTTTGTAATCCGGATCATTGTCGGCGTGAGCCTTGCCTACTACGAGTGAGCACGGTAGACATAAGGAGTCGTTGTTTTTAATCACCACGATCCCCCTTCTACCGTGGCACTCTTCGTCAAAACTATTGTAAAGTCCCGGTCTTACACGCCCGCGACCGACTGGAACTTTTACTTTAGTGCATTCGACTTTGAATGTGTCGCTGGTGGTAAACGTTTCCGCGTTACTCTGTATTATACCCCCGAAAATATTCCATAGTATGTCAGGCGTTACTTCCGATGCCGGTCTGAAAGCTACATATCCGGGGTCACGATTTCTAAAATTTAAACTCGTCAACGTGAACCCCAGACGGTCTCTCTCAGACGTTGCGGCGGTCATGGTCTCTACTAATTCGGTCAGTCCCTGTTTGACCCATTGAATTTCATCCACACCTACGGGCGGTATATTGAATTTAAATGTTACTTTTGTTCCGTATAATCCAAATTTTTTCACGTACGTTTCTACTCTAGACACTATATAAGCGGCCATATTATTAATATTATACGTAAGACTTAACTAATATTGCGCAAAGAGTGGGAGAGTGTTAGAGAGAGAGAGAGAGAGAGAAAGAGCCTAACAACGTACTTACAAATTGTTACGAAATAAAGTTGAGAAATAGTTTGTACAATTGTTGCTGCTTATTTGGCGACACCCGGCAAAATGATACAGGCGGTTCCGTCCCACTCGTTTATATCTGTTCGTTGTCGCTTGCGTCACGAATGTACCGATTACGTAATCGACCGGTTTTGAAATACATCCGGGTTACGTAATCGGCCGAGAATAATTACATCCGGTTGAGTCATCGACCGGAAGTGAGTCACCATACTTCCTGTTGCGTAATCGACCGGAAGTGACGTATGTACATCCGGTGACGTAATCGACCGGTAGTACGATATCCGATGACGTAATTTACAACCGGTCTTTTTCAGTATATATAGCTTGAGTGTTCCGACGTTAAGTCATTCCGTTTTGTATCGTGCTACCTGTAGTGTACCAGTTGGGTATTTAAAGTGTGCAGTGTTGTTAGCAGCGGTTTACGTAGAACGTATTTAATAATATTGTGTCGTTATTGTGCATGTAAGTATGCCTTCATCAACATCGCCTGCTTCATCGATCGCTTCAACGGCGTTACTCCTATAGAATCTGTACCGATTCGATCATTGAAAATCGGTTTGCCATATGATATTGTAAGTGTGAGAATGATTCCTACTAAATATGGTACGTCTATACAAATTGATTTTCTTAATGAAAACGGATCGGTACAGAACACGTTTTTACCGAAACGATACGCCGACTTATTTTCTATGACAGAATTAAATGAACTAGTTTCTAAGAAACTTGTAGTAACGGACCACGTTGGTCAAACCGTAAAGTTACGCATTGAGTAATTCCATTCGAAATTGTTAACATATTAGAGTGTGTGTGTGTGTGTGTGTGTGTGTGTGTGTTGCACAATTTAAAAAATATTTGTACCTTTTTATACAGATCCTGACTGTAGCTGTTGTCTCTCACTCTCTTCTCTCTCTCTCTCTTTTCTCTCACCTGTAATGGCGTTCGTTTTACGGCAAACACCAGTTTTTCGTAACGTGTTGGATTATTTAAGTGATAGTGACAAGATAAATTTTGCGATCGCTTTAAACGAAATGGATCTTCTGTTTTTAATAGCCAGAAACCGAGGCAGCCATCTTCTTGTGAACACAATTTTATTTACATACGGGCATTACATTTCTGAAAGTCTTTACGACTTATTTAGTGACAAAGAATGGGGTCTTATTTCAGGGTGTCCTCTTTACCATTTAGTAGTATAAGGTCTTATAAAGACCGCGTACATTGGACTCTGTTTATGTGTAAATCGAATTTTATCCGAGGCTCAAATCAGAGAATTTCAATGCAAGGTAGACTGGGTTGCTGTTTCTTGCTACCAACATCTGTCAGAGGAATTCCTGCGGGAATTTCTGTTTCGAGGTTTACTGGCCTTTTGTGAGCATGTATCAAACGCTATCGGAAAATTTCATACGAGAGTTTGAAACAATGGTAGACTGGTCGGAAATATCTTGTTTTCAAGTACTATCCGAAAACTTTATAAAAGAATTTGAATCCAAAGTCAACTGGATGTACATCTCCGCACGTCAAAAGCTATCTGAAACTTTCATACGGCAATTTCACTCGAAAGTCCATTGGTCGAGGATTTGCGCAGACCAAACTCTCTCGGAAGATTTTATAAGAGAATTTCAATTTGAGGTCAACTGGTCTGAAGTTTCATGCTATCAGAAACTTTCCGAGAATTTCATAAGGGAGTTTCATACAAATGTCGACTGGTACTATATCTCTTCACGACAGAATTTATCTGAAAGTTTCATACGTGAATTTCAAACAAAAGTCTACTGGTCGAAGATCTTCAATTGTCAAATATTGTCTGAAGCTTTTGTTAAAGAATTTAAAGACGAATTCGATAGATTCGCGTTACTCGTTCGCTATTTACAGGGGGATGAAGAAGAAGAGGACGAAGAGGAAGAAGACGCAGAAGAAGAAGAAGAAGAAGAAGAGGAAGAAATCTAAATTACCGTATTACCATTTTGCGTGTATATATATATACATTACATGTACATTACTTAAACGACACAGTGTTATGTGCTGCTAAAACTGTTACTATTATTATTATTATTGTTAGTATTATTACTACTACTACTACAGAAACTATTGTAGCTCTTTTCGGTGTTAATCTCTTTATAACCGATGGAAGGTCAAGATATACATGTAAGTATAATCCAAGTGCGGTACATCTTTTATTACATCTCCGTTTTTCAACTTTGTAATTTTGTATTTATTTATTTCTTCATAGACCATTGACGTACCGGCGCCTGCTGTGTCCCCAACACCGTCGACGTCATCGATAGCGTCGTCTTCTTCGACGTTCGTCTTCTTGTCTGCACCGTCACCACCACAACCACCACCACCACCACCACCACCACCACCATCACAGTCACAGCCCTCAGAGTCGTCGTCGTCGACGAGTTTCACAAGGTCCTCAGAGTCGCCGAGTTTATTAAACGACGACGACAACGACAACGACGACGACGACGACGACGACGACGACGACGACGACGACGACGACGACGATGACGACGACGATGAAGTCGACAACGACACAGATGAAGGAATAAGAAGGGAAAGAAGGATCAGGAGACGCCGATCAATATCGTCATCCAGGAAACAGGATGACGGTCATGACTCTCGTAGTTGCAGACAATATTTCTCGACACGTTTCCTCACCTTTCTAGATCATCACAGATTAGAGTCTTCTGTTAGTATCCAATGTTTATACGATTTATATTTCCTAGTTTTTAGTTAAATTTGAATTTATTTTTATTTTTCCTTTACTTCAGTGTCACAGGTGTTCCAGCAGAGGTTTTAAATATGACGACCTACCTCCGGCGTATATTACGGTGCAAGCTATAACAGATATTATACATGATCTACGATTGGCCGTCTCTGACTTGGAAGACGCCTGCTCACGGCCGTGCTGTATAAACAACAGGACCTACGCCATACAGGTGTTTAAAATGGTTAACTGCCAGGTTGCACGAAGTTTTAATCGTGGATTTTCTTATCTACGCAGACACGGAGTTATACCCCCGGAGCAGCAAGTACGACAAACACGAATACCTTTTTTCTTTTTCTTTAAAAAATTACATTTTTAATTTTTTAACAATACTAACGGAGTTGTTATTGTTTCAGGACGCAAGCACTTGTAATAGTAGCAGTAACGTCAAACAAACTTCTCATTCATCCTGCCCTGTTTGTCTGGAGAAACCTCAGGAACACGCGCTCGTACCATGTGGACATGTTTTGTGTAAAGACTGTTTTCAAAGGATGACCACGTGCCCCGTTTGTAGAACGCGGATATCCCGTGTCTACAAATTATATTTTTAAGATTTTTTTTAAATACATAATATAATCTCTCTGTGTCTCACACACACACACACACACACACACACACACACACACTTTTGTGTTACTGTCATCATTTTTATTATTTATAGTATTATTAGTATTGTTATTAGTGTCATTGTAATACTCATGATGATAATAATAAAAAATGTCTAATACATTTCAACGTATTACTTTTTCTTTATACCACCTACAAAATCCTGTGCTCTAAGATTGATATTGTAAGTGTGCAACGTGTCGAAACTGGTTCCTGACACGTTGAAACAAGCAGAGGACCTTGAGTTTACTGCTACTGCCTTACTGTTTATGTCGTCATACATATGCTAATATTGAGGCACATTACAAGTATATAAATATACATATATATATATATATACTATTACTAGG
This sequence comes from Callitettix versicolor, assembly GCA_022606455.1. Lineage (NCBI taxonomy): Eukaryota > Metazoa > Arthropoda > Insecta > Hemiptera > Cercopidae > Callitettix > Callitettix versicolor. The sequence goes on from CM040186.1 coordinate 93,922,732, forward strand.
ATTCCCATCCTAAAACTACAGGGTGCTCAGGTGATCACCAACGGCGAGTTATTAAATAAAAAGTACATATGTGTGACGTAGAAGGTATGACGCCATTTGCCCACCAGTCGTAAACGTACGTGTTTGTGAGAGACGCAGTGCGCATGCGCACCAGCCGGCCACGTGACGTCGGCGTAGAGGGTATGACGCAACGTCTTACCGCCTTTTTTCTTTGTTACAACTTTATTTATTCAATTAATTAATAACACACACCGACGTCACAACTTTATATGTTTATATAACACACTATCCACAGGCCCGGGGTCTGGGTGTGTAACACGATGGCGGCGGGCATATATATATATCGTGTACAAACTAATTATACACACCATCGCACAGTCGGCGACCGTCGCCGAACAGAAAATGTAAAACAATGCGCATGCGCAACAGCCGACCGCGCGACGTAGGGGGTACGACGTCGTAGGGGGTATGACGACAGCATCAAGTCAGAGGGGGTATGACCTCACGATTACCTCACACCACAACACGTCATACAACAGAAACGCAAACATATACACGTCAGCCTACCACATGGAGGGGACTAAGGGGAAACACTTTTAACATTGAAACATACGGAGGGGAACACATGACCCTTTGTGGTGGGGGGTGGGATATACTACCGCCCCTCCTACTATCGATTCAACAGTTGCGTAACCTAAATCGATCAATCATTGTTTATCGAACACGTTCGAAAACTGGAACGTCTTCTTGATTAATTATAGCTGCTCCAGTTGTTCGAGCAGCTAGGTCGATTTTTACTTTTAAATTTTAAGTATAATAATTTTTTTAATTTAATAAATCTTTGATTTCTTTAAATAAAATTATGAGTCACCTAGTTACATTATTATTAAATTATAAATAATATTGTTAATTATTGTTACATGTCATAGTTACATTATTGTTTTAAAATGAAATGTTTACTTAATCCGCACCCTATACGCTTAACCAAGGTTTTTAAATATTAACATATCTGTACTGTACATAGGAAATCAACATATTACAGATATTTTGATGTTGCTATTGGTTTCGTAGTTAGCTCATTGTGGAGAACGTCCAAGACTAGCCGAGCACGATTAGACAACAATTCCAACAACTCTGTTATTTATTTAGTTATTAGATTTCAAAAAGAATGGTATCATTAAATTTGGCATAACATTAACGGTTCTCTTTCCAGTTATTTAGGGTAAAATAATTTAAATAACCGCATTTTAAATTTTGCACAGTAATTTTCATCTATATATTTTTATTGGTACATCCTAACAGAATAAATACTTGACCGACGTTTTGTTTAAAGTTGGTCTAGTAGGTTTTAAAATACAATTTATTAACAAAAACACAGAGATAGACAGACAAAAAACTAGGCAAAAGTGATTCATTTTATTTTTGTAAAATGTGTTTGTTTTGCCCCAAAGAGATATTAATTCTACAACGAATGCCCAGAAAGTTTCGAGACGTCCTGTATACTTTCTTTTGGGTGATAAAACGTCTTTAAAAGTTACAAATTATTTTTTAATTATTTGCTAGCTTGTAGCTGAAAAAGTAACTTTTGGAAATTCTTCAAAGTTTTCAAACCTACTAATAAATAGCAAGTTTGTGAGCACGAAATAATTTTTGCCATTTTGCCTGGAGCTATAATAGTTCCTTCCGACATCATTCCGTCTAGTACGGGGAATTAGACCAATGAGCCGAACTAACAGTTAGTTATGGGGAGGTTAGCGGTCGCATCTTTACGAGGGGCATCTAAGTTGACCCTTGGTCACACTAAACTACCCCCTCCCCTTGCTTCAACCCCCGCCGACCACCGTAGAGCATTCGTTTAAGAAGTCGTATCGTAAAACGTCCCGTCACTCCTTCAGGACTTCCTCGCAGATTTATTTACCGGTGATTTTTCTCCGCTTCGATTCGGTTGCACGATTTTTACCGGACGGTAAACCGGTGACGCAGAACCTATTCGGTAAAACAACTTGTCCGATATTTATTTTTGACATTTTAAGAAATAATAAAATATATTTACAAAACAATTTAATTCTTACATTAACTCATATTAGAATAGACTATTGTTACATTATATAACTCATTCCCCCCCCCCGAAGTTATTGGGAATGAATCCCTTCTTAATAAAACGCGATTATAAAATATTATAACGAAAGAATATTTTCAAGTATCATTAAAAACAGCTGATTTCTCTTTTATTAACTGTCTGGTCAGTCGTTTTACAAGTTAATTTTATCCTTTTTAACAACTGAATGTAACTCCTATTGAAACTCAAGCATATGTGAAAACGTAGACGAACCACTGCTCTCATCATGTGGCAGTGACAGGTTTACCTTAAAATTAAATTTTAAAATAAAAAACAAAAACCTGGCAAAACGTTATCATTTGAAATGTTATTACATTTTTTTAAAATCCGGTTAAAAAACTAAAAAAATCAGCTTAATTTCTCAAAATTGTTTCAAGGGTTTTTCTTCAAACGTGTTGTAATAACTGAAGAAACGTAAGGCAAGTGAGTACAAAATTTCAAAAGAAGGACATTTACGTTTTGATATAATATTTTAAAACCAATCGGCTGGGTTGATTTTCAAGGAACATTAAATAATCTATGATTTAAAATTCCCTACCCTGATCTTCATATTTAAAAAATATTTTTGTCAAAATGATATCAATCAATTTTGAAGAATTATGTTCGTTTATTTTTGATAGATACAATATTTTATACGGGATCTCAAAAATGGATAAAAAAATCAAAAAATCAAAATTTATTATTCACGATCTTTTTAGTTTTTATAGAGCGAAAATAAAAGGATTAGGCAAATAATGTCACATTTCGTAGGATGACGTTTCAAATTTTCATATAAAATAATAAGTTTTTTTAAACAAATATAACATTCTAAAAATGTTATGACTGAACACTATAACACCAAATAATGTTATTTGTTCGAATTTCAAAAACGTTTCATATCTAATATTACAGAGTAAATATTTATATATTATTATAATTGACTTTAATTCTATTCATAAATACAAGTTGTTACTACATGCGGTAATAAATGGACTTGGGTAATCTCATAATGAACAGAATAAGTATTACTCAAACCTAAGGCCTCACTGTCTTCGTTGCTGAGAACAAAAAGGTTACAATTTTTAAAACTTTCACAAACACTTTTATTGTAAAAAAAGGATCAGAAACTTATATTAGTGATTATGAAAAATGCAAAAGTTATTTTTTGTTCAGATAAATATAAATATTTAGTTTTTAATGCCACAGTAACGCCTGTTCTAAAGCAAGCAGTGTTTTACAGTTTTCCTCTAAAAACTTTACCCTCCAAGGATTATCCAATTAGGAGCCTCCCTATCCCGGATTTTTGAAACATATCAAGGACAACAATCAGTCATCAGTGGGGAGGGGTAATGACTGGACCCCGCGAAAAGAAAAAATACTCTTCCTCCTGGCCTCCGCTTCGGATACTTTGTTATAATTTCAGACGCCTTTTCCCGGAAGACAACCCTTCTGCCCTTAGGGTCGGAGGGTGATTATGGGAGTTGTTAACTTGTAATGACCGAACATTTGTTTCTCAGATCCGCGTTGCGTCTAATTATACTTAACTGTCCTTTTCTTCTAGGAATCCATTTACATAGATTAGATTCCTGGTGAAATTAATTAGGTAATTAACAATTTTGAAAAAGCGGTGATACAAGAGTAATTAGAAAAGATTTCCTTACTAAACCGTCTCTGAATAAACTAATTAGAAAAAATTAAGGCGAAGAGAAGTCGCTTTAACTTTCGTACTACAAATAAAATAATATATTATTTAAGTTTTAGTAGATAGTGTGTAAGTCAAGCAGTATATTTCTTCGATAATAGTTTCAAATAAAATTATCGTATTTTTTAAAATGAAGCAGGTTCGATTAGTTTTGTTAACAAATTTATAAAAAAAAATCGTGGTCAGATTTTATTCAAACTTGACCAAAAATCTCTTTTGGAAAGGTTAGGCTAAACAGTATTCCCAGAAAATGTGGACTCATTTAAAATGATTGAAAAAATCTTTTTAAAAAATCAATTATTTTATTCTTTACGCTTCTCAAAATCTGATTTTACCATTATAATTATGGTTATAATGCTAGTAATAACGATTTAAAAGATATAATCGCTGGTGAAGTCAGATTTTCAGAAAAAAAATGTAAAGTTAAAAAGTTCAAATCATATTTTTATTGTGAGTATTTTTCGAATACTTAAATTTTTTTAATGTAACTTTTTAGAAATTCGCTTTTATCACGATACTGAGGCAGCTATTTAAAGCGATAATTTAGTAATACAATGATTTTAGTAAGGCAAAAAATGTAGTTATAGATTACTTTGAATAAACTGAAAGATTTTATAGTTTTTAACATAAAAATATTTTTATAGTTACCATTATCAAATTTAGGCTAGCTAAGTAAGGTACTGAACCATTTTTTTATCCTTATTGTAACTAATAAATAACTGTTTTTAAAAAACATGTAATGTAAATTTCTCATTATATTACCTTAATATTTAAATGAGGAAATAATAGCGAACAAAAGTCTTCTTTTTCCTTCTTTTTTTACAAAATTGTAATCAACTAGTTTTCAATAAAGTAGAACTCATTTAATCGTATTAAAACCAATAGAGTAAATGACAACACATATACTCCATTAATCCCCAGGGAACTCTGCCATTGAAGAAGCATTCCCAAGTTCGGAATACTGACAACTCCTCGCTCTTCCTGACAATACATCCTAGCGTCACTGTGGGAACGAGTTCCCTTTAAAATTGAATAGAAATAATTCGCATTGAGATGAAACGTCCCTAACTCTGTCGTCGTGGAGGGGGGTGGTTTTATCTCAGAACTCCTCCCCTGCCCCTCCGGGCTAATGTGGTATCATAGCCCATAATTAGCCGACTGAGGCTACAAGATAATGTACTTCTCCTGCATAAATCTTTGCAGCCATCCTTCCTTTTCCCTCCACCCCCCAAAACCCTTCCTGTTCTCGAACCACCCTTCCTTTTACACTTGCATATGCAATACCGCAACACCTTGATATAACAATTGAGCTTGTTTTAGTTATATTTTTATCTTTACTTCCTGAGCTGCTTTTAGTTGCATTTGCTTTATTTCTGAACTAAAATGTCACTTTTACAAAACTAAGTATTGTGTACATCTAGTTAATCTCTAAACGTTAAGCTAATTTTATAATTAAACATTTTTTTGGAATATCTTAGAGTAAAAATATCTTTAAAAATAATTAAACTCGTCCCGTATAGGCCTTGCTGACTGAATGAGTACTTCCAACCTTATCTTAAAAATATTTTGGTTCCAAATCTACTTTAAAATATATACGATAGCCTGTATTAAAATAAAATTACAAATTGACATTGTGTGGACATCTTGATACTGTATATTATAATAACGAAATCTGACTTTATTTTTTTAAATTATTAAAACTTTTGACAAAACCATGTTCTGCACTAAATTTGTAGAGAATTACATCAAAATCAATTTCGAATGATAAATTAGTAACCCAATAAAAGCATTGTGTGTAGCTTTTTAAATGACTCCAGATTCAAACAAATATGAAACATAATAAATTTACGGTTTAGTGATAACGTAAATTGAAAAAATAAATCAATCTTGACATGGTTAGGTTTTTTTAATTATTCTCATCGTGTTATTGCAAATTTTGTATTCTGACTTATATTTTGAATATAGTATATAATCAAAATTTGATAAAAACTTGATGAACCGATTTTAATAAATTTAGAAAATTTTCGGTTCTTTTAATAACTAAATATTCTTAAAATGTTAACTAATGTTTGTCAGATGTTTTTTGCAATTTATTTTACTGATTCTAAAGTTTAGTAAAAACGCTGGTTTATTACTTTTTTTAAATAATAAAATTTAACATTTAAGAAAGAAGCATTTTCATTATAATACATGAAAACAAATCTAAAACCGTATTTTCCAGCTACAATTTTTCTCTTCCTAACCATTTTCCTCACTCTGTCTGTATTTGAATTAACTAACCAATTTAGTAAAATTAAACAAATACTTAACATCAGCAGCAATATTTCATTTGAAGCAAACGTGCAGCAGCTGAAGTTAGACCACTCGATGTGTCCCCCGCCACTTCCGCTCCAGCTGACCTGAACTGACGTACGGACGTACGATTGGCAGCAGGTTATATTTCGCGGAACAGATTACGTGAGCACGTTTTAGTGTATTAAAAGTTGAGTGGCAACTAATTAAGAATACATCAAACTGCAAGCAAAGTTTTAATTGCAGTAGAGTGCGAGTGAGATTAAATAAGAATGATGCAAAATCATTGCACAATCTCAAAAGGGCTTACATGCAGTCATAAGCAACACAACAATAATTATGGATTTTATCTTTCGAAACTTTGAGTTTAAATTTGAAAATAAAACAGTTTTTAATAGTGAGTTTTGTTTACGTACTCGATTTTTTATGAAAAGAATAGATTGTATTTAATTCGCTACATTTAATTGACTTACGAATCTTTTTATACAATAAATATTTGATTTTTTTTTTTTTTTAATGTCCGACTATTGTGCACGTTTGAGCTAATGCAGACGATGGGATGATTTATAGCGTATGAAAATGCCAAGCTCTGGCCGGGAATCGAACCAGTCAAATTTAGATTTTGTTCAGCAGCGTAAAACTTAAAATGTTAGGCTCAATTTGTGATACATTTATGCTAATTTTGAACAAAATCCTTGAAATAAATCTGTTTTAAGAAAAACAGTCTTTTAATTCATTTCTGTAACTCATATATTGTTCCTAAAATGTACAACAACATGATAAATCAAATTTAAAATAATCGAACAAAATAGGTGATTTTGAGGTTACCCTATTAATTACACCCAAAAAATCTAGTGATTCTTAACAGTCATTTATGACTCCAGTTTACGCAAAATATGTTTTAAAACTCTAAAAAATACATTTTATTATTATTGTCCTACAACTGGGTTCCAAAGAATAACAAAACCAAGCCTTAATATATGAACTGAAATCGCTACATTTATTTTTGCAAGCTGAGTATATACAGAAATAGCTCGTAAAACTTCAAATAGGTTAAATTCGATATATTTATTTCTCTGTAAACGACTTATTTATGTTACACTTCGCGTCTTATGTCTTGCACCGTCATTTCTACAACCGGAAACAGTATTGTCATAACGCTTCCTCCGTTTCCGGTCGACGTGTCGCAGCTACGAGTGAGTTAAAGACGCACAGTTATTTCCTCCCCTCGCGTGACGTCACAAAGTAAGATTTCGTCATTAAGCGCGGTTGTGGTCTCTGTCAAACACAAGATGAGGCGACGAAATTGAAAGCAACTAAGCTGTTATCCAACCTACATCCGATTTCAGTTAACTAATGCATCCACCCGCTATATTAGATTTATTAACAAGAACGGTTATGTTTAAACGTAGGTATTTCTGTTATTAATTTTGCGAGATTTTTCGCGATATCCTAGCGGGCTATTTATGTAATTTGGATAAACATAAAGACAAGAGTTGAATTAATAGAAACAGGTTTGAAAAATTTTAAAAAATAATCACATAAAGGAAAATATTAAAATAAATCAAAATAGTTATAGTCGAATTGGCGATAATCCGATTTCTAATTGCTGTTTGACAAAAATGTGGTAATTAGGATTATGATCTATTCTTCCCGTCAGTGGTCTATCCACTCACCTCGTAAAGGCTATTTTACGCAGTTTCGAAACTCTATCGTTTCATCTTCTGGCCGTGACACAAAATGTTAATTCCTCTGTCGAGGTCATCACAAAGTCAAACAAAACATTAAAAACATACATCACAAACACTGAACACAATTACACAATTTCAGTCCGGACTGTAACGACATACGAGTCGCGCGTGTCGCTTGGCTAAGCCGAATTACAATGTAAATATTTTAATCATGTAATTGTGTTTGTGATGTATGTTTTTAATGTTTTGTTTGACTTTGTGACGACCTCGACAGAGGAATTAACATTTTGTATCAAGGCCTGAAGATGAAACGATAGAATTTCGAAACCGCGGTAGCCTTTACGAGGTGTGTGGATAGACCACTGACGAGAAGAATAGGTCATAATCCTAATTGCTTAAATATGTGGTCCGGTGGCTAAGTTACAATAATGAAAAAAAAATGTGGGCTTCAAAAAACCCATCTGCAAATTAAAAATTAGTTGCTACTTATAAAAAAGCTAGATTACATTAAAGTTTAAAAATAATTGGGTTAATAGTTTAATCTCCAATAATATGCTCTTATACACACACACACACACACACACACACACACACACACACACACACACACACACACACACACACACACACACACACACACACACAAACAAACACACACACACACACACAAACGGACAGACTTATAAGTTAAAACAACGTCTATAGTGTTATTTTACGAAAAGGTATTATATTTTGTACAGTGAGACAGTTTAAGAATTTCAACTCTTTGATAACAGAAATCTCGAGGGTGTAAAGAATCGTGTAAATATAATAAATATTTTAGAAATATTGTATGTTATCACGTAGATTAAAGATAATCGATAATATGAAGAAATCGAAAATTGATTTGACATAAAATAATGCTGGTAATATCTCATGCAAATTTGTTAGCAAAAATCCGTTCATTTGTTTAGAAATGTCGGTTATTCAAAATATTTTAAAAAGTAATGAATTTTTATTTTCAACATTTTATGTTACAATCGTAAACGTTATGGTAGTTTTGTTTCTAAACCTTTTAATCTATTTTCAAGTAAAGTAATTCTTTATAGCTCTAGAAATCAAACGTTTGAGAATAAAGCAACGCATAGTTGATTTTATTTAAGCAAAATTTGATCAAAATCTTTAGAACCGATTATGAAAAAATTAACGTATAACCAACTTAGTCTAGTGTCTCAATAAAACATTTTTTTTCGATGTTCTGAAGCTATGTGCAAACAAGACTTTTACGCCAAGTTTAATTATAATCGGTTGGGTTTCGTTGACATTTATTGCATGAATAAGGTACGAAAACAGATAGATCAATTAAAACAGAGGATATATATTTTTTAATTCCTTTTATATACTGTATATGTGTGACAACGTTATTTTCTCTTTGTAACACCCTACTCTTTACGTGTAATTAAATTCTTAAAATAACTGTTTAATAATAAGTTGATACATTGTTTTAGTTCTTGCAGTGAACTACCGACTGTCACTCTTGTAAAAACATGACTTACCTTGGTGTATACTTTAGTGTTTAAACAAAAATAGGTATTAATATAACAGTTTATTAAAATATTTCTTTGTATCAATATCAAGTTCTGTGCAATGGTATTGTGGTCAAATGTTTTATATTAATGTGAGAAATGTCAGAATAAAGTAATAATTAAACAAACAAGGAACCTTGGCAGTCAGGTGACAGCCCTTGACGCCCAAGTTTAGGCGTCAACCTCCAAGTTTAGTTTAGTTTTGACCAGAACTAGGCCAACCTGTTGGAACACAGCTATTTATGTTTACTTACTAACTTTGTCAGTTAGTTGTTCTTGTTTGGCCGCAGTTTTAAAACTGCCCAAAGTTGGCAAGAATAAGTTTGGCAACAGTGTAAAAGTTGATTCATTTAAGTGCTTTATGATAATAAAAATCTTTTTCAAATATTTTAAGAAAATTACAAACTGCATATGACTCAAGTAGAATATAAGAAAAATATACTTAGATATATAAGTTTAGAAAGACATCAGGTAAAACGAACTGAATTAGTTCAGTAATCAGTATGCAAAAATAACATATGTTTACAAAAATATTTTAAAAAACAGTTACGCATATGTACTATTATTTTACTAAGAAGTCTGATTCAGAAGCTTTTACAAAACAAATCTCAAAATCAGTTCACTAGATTCAATTTTGGTCACATGTAAAGACTATAGCACAAGCATGACTTTTCTAAAATCAGGTTTATATTTTGCACAACTTAGAAATAGATATCACTTATATCTTGTACAAACATATTTTTCTTATGATTATTACTATTATTTCATAGTTAATAAACATGACAAATAAAATAAATTATAAAGTGTAAATACGATAGGTTAATTTTTGTAAGCCAAGAAAATATAGGCTTATTAAATTTTTAATTAAATAAACATTTATAGCGAAAAAAAACAAATAAAATAAATTTCAACTATTTCCAGAGTATCTTTTCTAAAATTGTAATTGTCAAATAATTGATTACATAAACAAAATTTAATTGATTTCATAAAACAACTTTTCAGGTTTGTGAAGAATGGACAATTTTTATTTTTTGAGTAAATTTTGGTAAAGTTTTTTTTTAATTTTATTAGAAATTTCTCAACCGATATTTTCTATGATCTATCACAGGTAATTTAATTGCTATAAATATGTGCATAATTATAAGAGAATCTTCATTGATTTATTGTTGACTTTAACGTTTTGGCAAATTTCTATCGAAAAACAGCTCTTGGAGAAGAGCCTCATGGTAAGACATAGATTCTAAACCTTGAAATAAACACAAATTTTCTGACCAGTAAAACATTTTTCGAGTTGTTATAAATTTAAAAATAAATACGTATATTTATCATAACTTTTTTGTCCTAACATTGTTTTGAAAATATGGTGGCACTATAGTAACGAGCGTTAAAAATGTACAAAAATTATTATTTTAAATTTTAAATTCTATTGAAAAACGAAAACAAGTCTAAGAGCGGTAACGGTACATATTTGTATTTTCGATGTAAATTAAAAATTTAATTTTGATAATGTAACATAAAAAAAATTATTATGTGATATAATACTGTTTCGGTTTTGGTAATTCGTTCCCCTCCCCAACCGAGTGTCACGAATATTATTATCTGTGACAAGTCAGTCATTACTTTTTATCGTGTCAAAGTGATCACATGTTTGATCTTTACAAATTTATCCAACAATCCCGATCACATTAGTTACAATTTTAAATTTTAGTCGCAAATATATCTTGAAACACAACAATGAATCATCTTTCAGCTATGCAGTGTTGCCGAACATCTGTGTATCTAAATTGCCTATCCAACGCCTTAAATATCTATTGTTACTCAAAATAACTGCTGCCACTGGTTTTTACAACGCTCAGCTGATAATGTAATGCAGTAGTTATGTAACAGCTGATTTGGGAAAACATATTTATCTTATGATTATTACTATTGTTTTTGTTTTTTGTAAATTATAAATTATAAATCTAATTGGCCGAGCGAAGCAAGATCTCTGATTTAACTCTACCGTTCGGAATCTGGTTTCTGTGTTTGTTTTGTTTGTTTATTTGTTATATTGTAAACAAATGGGCAAGCGCATTTACCGACTGTTTTGCAATTTGATACGAAAGTACCTTACACAAATTCCAAATGTTGTGTTTAAAAAGTTTCCCATCTACTTCTATTTTAAGGTAGTGTCCTCTGATTTAACTATGAAAAGTGTACGTCATTTTAATCAAACGCATTGGCAGATTTTTTTGAAATTGTGTACAATGATATCTTGTACAAAGCCCAAGTGATTTACATTTAATTGTTGTCCTATTTACTTCCGTTTCAAGATGGCGACCTCTGATTTAACGATAACGAGTGTACGCAATTTTAATCAAACGTATTTACCGATTGTTTAGAAATTTGGAAAGAAGACTTTTTAAAGCCCAGAAGACATATATGAAAGATTTTTTCCCCATTATTATCTTTTTCAAGATAGCAGGCTTTATTCAAGTCTACTGTTCTTTGTATGTTTGTTTTTACAAAAAAAAATATTCCAAGAAATTAGATTAAAATGTGTTCTTTTTTCAATAGGATGAGTGAATTAAAAATTTTAACTAATAAAATATGTAAGACTATTTATAAGCAATATTAGTAAACTAGTGTTGTTACATTAAAAAAGCGTGACCAAAGAAAACGTATACAAAAACTACAACGATTTTACGAAATAAATATATCAACAAAACTTCATACTACGAGGGTTGATCAAATATAAACGAGACTGATTTTTTTAAAAATTTATTGCTTACTTACAAAATTATTCTTGATACAACTTATTTTTCTATAGTCTCACGAGTAACACATTTTTCCCACCGGATTGGAAGTTTTTAATTCCATCTTCGTAAAAAGTTCTCGGGCGTTCATTGAGCCATCAGAGCACGAAGGTCTCCACCGCAGAATCGTCTTCGATAAATGATAGTCGCAGGGTGATAAGTTTGGACTGTATGGGGATGTTCCATTGGTTCCCAGCCAATTTGATCGAGTTTAAGCCGGGCATTATCGTGAAGAAGAATGACGTTTCTCGCCGGTTTACAAAACATCGCAATTAAAAACCTTTCCGGCCGACGATCGTGATTTGGCCTTCAGGTTTTCTACTAATTCCTTGTGCCAAGCAAAACGCGAGCTTTTCCCCGTATTGAGCCGTCAATCTACGAAAGATTTCAGTCGGATTGACCCCTCCTTGCATTATAGTTTTATATAATTTCTTTAAAATGTCCAATGGAAAAGTTTTTAGAAAGTCAAACAACCTCGTATAATATAAATGTAGCCTACAGAATTAAAAAACATAACATTTTTGTTGCATTATTATAATTTCTAAACAAACCTCAATTTAATATTTAAAACACAAACTACTCATTAATTTTTAGTTTAGATTTTTTTCTAATATCGGAACGTATTTAAATTTTGTTACTTTTTTTATAAATACAATGGTCTAAGTAATTGCAGATAATTAGAAAAGTAGATCGTATAATGCCGAACTAGATTGATGTTGCAAAGCAATATCATTAATTACGTTTACTTAAAAAAATTGTATGGGTGTGTATTTTGGTGTGTATTAAAAATGCAATGAAGTTATTAAAGTACATCGGAAATTTTGCAAGCATCAGGTTCAGCTAAATTAAAGTATTTAACACAAAATGCTTTATTAAATCATTTCCAATGTAGTTATTGTAATATACATATGTATTATTTTTATTAAAATGTGAAATTTTTTACACATCATAATATAAAAACAATAATTTACAGTAGTCTCGGTGATATGACAGAAGAAAATTTTTTAAGAAGTTTCAATACCACCTAAAATTTTTAAATTACATCATTTTTGAAAATATTATTTTACCTTTATAATCATCGTTAAAACATGTATATATTAGCATTTTAATGTTTCAAAATAGACTGACATTACGAAAATAAACCCTGACCACCGTCAGACTCAATTTTATAGTTTTAATCTTCCTATAGTTAGTAAATAAAACGTAATCAAGCTTTTAAGTAAATATGCAAGCGGTTTATTGAAGTAACATCTGAAAGAAGACGATATATTTGCGTAAATACACAGTTTCGGAATCCGTTGAAATCAATATCAAAAATGTATGCAATAATTGTGCTTTCTCCTTCAGTAACAAATTAGGCAATAATTCTAAGTTCACCTTCTATAACAAATTTTTGCAACAGTTCTAAGTTCACCTTCTATAACAAATTTTTGCAACAGTTCTAAGTTCACCTTCTATAACAAATTTTTGCAACAGTTCTAAGTTCACCTTCTATAACAAATTTTTGCAACAGTTCTAAATTCACCTTCTATAACAAATTTTTGCAACAACAGTTCTAAGTTCACCTTCACCTTCTATAACAAATTTTTGCTTCTAAGTTCAATAAACCTTCTATAACAAATTTTTGCAACAGTTCTAAGTTCACCTTCTATAACAAATTTTTGCAACAGTTCTAAGTTCACCTTCTATAACAAATTTTTGCAACAGTTCTAAGTTCACCTTCTATAACAAATTTTTGCAACAGTTCTAAGTTCACCTTCTATAACAGCTAGAAGTTAACTTCTGTACAATAAGAAGTTAGAATACAATAATTCTAAAATTTCTTTCTACGCACACTTAACCGCCTCGGTAGCCTAGTTGATAGCGTACTGGGCTTTCATCCCGAGGACCCAAGTTCGATTCCCGGCCAGGGCTTGGCATTTTCATACGCTATAAATCATCGCATCGTCTGCATTAGCCCAAGTGTGCACAATAGTCAGACGTTAAACACACAAAAAAATCTACGCACACTTTTTCTGGAGTATTTATTTCGTGTATAACAACCTAACTTAACAACTGCTGTACACTACTGGTAAGTATTAACCTTCTAATATGTCTGAAAACGTATAGTATTTGCTCACCAAAGCACAGCTTTACAGAATAATTCAGTACCTAATCTGCATTCAAAGAGTAAAACCACTCATATCTATGATTTGCCAAATAATATCTCACTATATTTCCAAGTGCCACAAATCATTAAAGGCTAAACAAAATTCCGTGAAAGCCGAGTTGACGGGGTGAGAGAGGGTTGAGGGTGAGATAAGATGCTATATGATTGGCCGAAACCCGTGTAGCAGGTAGGTCCGTCTAATGCACCTCACTAATCCGCTTACTCTAACTTCTGCTACAGACTTAACTCTTGCTGTAGACATATGTCGATGTGTTATTAACATTCTCGGGGAGGTAAATCCTTTCAGAAAACAAGCTTTCAATTACGCTACGTTTTTCCGCTCCGCAAGACCGCTAATGAATACTGCGTAACTTTGGGGTACTTTTCGGAGTATTTTTAATGGAAATGGTAGCTGAAAGTTTTAATTTATACGCCGGGTGTTTGGTGAAAACTAACGGAACGTGTGAATAATAAATGATGTGAAAGCTTTTGTACTTTCAATTTTTATTATTTAAAATGTTGAACAACGAATTGTGAACAAATAGAAAAATTGTCAATGTAAATATTCTAAGGATACACAAATTTACAATCAGTATTTTCGTATACGCTCATATTAGGGTACCAGAGTGAAGAAAATTTATGTTTTGCGATTAAATCAAAAATGAAAATTACTTTGGTTTTTATGTTTTGCAGGCTGAAAACTGAAAATTAAACTTAGATTGTTGATGTGCTGATTTTGGTCATATGTTTTTTTATCATAATTTGATAATATTAATTTTGTCTGAATCATGAAATCCTTTTCCCAAGAACAGATTTTTATAAAATATTTTAATTTTTCACGAGTAAGATATCGCAGGATACAATATTTGTCACTTGAACAAACCTGATCTAGAGAGACAGTGCATAACGTCTGAACAAGCAACACCACCTGAACGAAGGTAAACTCCTTAGAAATCACTGTTGCAGAGGGTAAGGTAGCTAGGTGAAAGCATGACTATAAGGAAATACTAGCTTACAAAAGATGTAGTCTGTGAACAGACTTCCTGTACTTATATTTTTTTATTGTTAACAGATAATTGCGGTATTAATAAATTTGTAATTTGGCTTTTACAAGTTTATTGTCAATCTAATGATTATTAAATGGGTAGCCAGTTGTATTTTGTGAGATTTTAATAATCAGTTGAACTACCAAAATAGTATTTATTTTTAACAAAATATAAACACCTAAAGTCCTTACATATGCCTTGTCTGTAACACGTTCCTAGATCACTCAAGGAAGTCACAAAAAAACCACTAAATTTGGAAGTTTTGTAACTTTTGCTTAAATTAGTTTTTACATTTTGTTGAAAATATTTTGAAGCTGGCTGTAGATGTCTTTTCGTATTTTTAAAAAAATTTGATTATTTAATGCTGTTTTAACCGTGATTACTACATAGAAATCAGATTTGCAAAGGATATGATAAAAAAATATTTTTTTTTATTTGAACTAAGTGGCAATAATATTATATATATATATATATATATATATATATATATATATATATATATATATATATTATTAGGAATAATATAAAATATTGTATTGATATTAATATGTTATTATATTTTTAAATTAAAAGTTATTAAAAATGTCATTAACCCCTTATAACGTAGGGATATTCTAGTGGCCAGAATTCGAATTCATTTCATTGTCCATGGTTTGAATGATGCCGCTCAAACATCTTATTTTTCAATGAAACCCGTCAACAAGAGCATTTTGATACTTTAGTATTCCGTACAGTCGATTTACTTTGCAAGATCTCGCCCTAAGGAAGCCCTTCCACTTGTGTATGCAACTAGCGCACTCTTGTAAAAAGCCGCCAAACATGATGCAGACCCTTCTGTAGTGCTTCCGATGGACCAAGTACCTCTATACCCTAGCACTGAATATGTGTGGGTCTTTTTAAACGTACTCAGTAACTCCGCCTTATAGTTTCTTGGTGTACAAATATCGGCTAAACCCGTTTAACGTAAGGTAAATGCATCTTAAGTGAAAGACTTTGTCGTAATGACTAGCTAAAATTGTTATTTTTGATTTTGAATGTCAAAATTCACGATGTGTTACCAAACCCCCCCCCAAAAAAAACTGCGAAGACTATTCGCTTGAAGGAAAGAAGAATCAAGAAAACAAAACAAAACAGTAAACAAATACAGGGTCCGCCAATGAAACGAAATGATTAAATAAAACAATTGGTTGTTGAAAAAACTTTTTTAATACTTTCTTAGTACATAAATGAAAGTACAAGAATAGCCATTATGGGTACAATACGAAAAAAATATTATTTTCTGAACACTACGTCTGCAAAATGTCCTCCAGTTAAGGTATTCCTGGAGCCTGGCTTGGAAGTTTTGCATGACCTCTCGGTTTGCATGTTGTTTGGCTGATCGGCGAGGACTTCTTACCATAGCCTGTTGAAGAGCTGCGATGTTTTTAGGTGATCTCGTTTGCTCAAGGTTGTTTATCCATGTTCGAATTACATTATCTGACGGAACAGGCTGGGTACGCGGTATGTTGAAATGACGTCGGAAAGCAAGTCGAGTTTGCAAAAAACTTTCTCCATTTTGATAATTGGCTTTCACCGC
Organism: Callitettix versicolor; assembly: GCA_022606455.1. Lineage (NCBI taxonomy): Eukaryota > Metazoa > Arthropoda > Insecta > Hemiptera > Cercopidae > Callitettix > Callitettix versicolor. The sequence continues at coordinate 93,939,646 of CM040186.1, forward strand.
GTAGCCGTGTAGTTCAGCCGTCCAACGATCCATTGAAACTAAATGGTAGATTGTGCAGGTGGTGACGCGCCAGTAACCATCCCCCTACTACCTGTAAACTTTGTCTCAAGGCCACCTACAATCATCCCGTTTCATTGGCTGACCCTGTATATGTGTTGAAAGTAAAACTTAAAATATATTATGTTCGCAATTAACAATAACTGATGCATATAACAGTCAAATTCTAGCGGACATATAAGACACTAAATGTAATTATGCAACACAAACTAGAACTATTTAATGCTAATGAATTTCTAGTATAAACCAGAACAAGGCCGATGCAACATTTTCTAGGTATTTGGATTCTCTCCTAACTGGGATTCTTTCAAAAATCAAGTATCGGTAGTTCAATAATGTTTTTTAATATGTATTAAAATATATTCCAATATTCTTATACAGTTTAGCCTACAACTACACTCGAAAAAAATCAAATAATAAACACTATTGTATTACCCGACAAAATATTTTCGTGAAATAATGTTCCAAAATCGTCTCAGGAAACTCGTGTCCCAGACTTTTAACCCAAAAAAAAAGGAAAAAAGTTTACGCCAAAACTGTCTACTTACCCCGTAGACTGCCAATCCGTTACTCCCTAGCACCTCATGGCTAGAAAATATTCTTGGAGCACCAGTCACTTTTCGACGTATAGTGGACCTTCAAACGGCCTTCCGGTCCTCCGCTCAGAATCGACTGACCTGCGACCTACTTCTTCCCCAAGCTTTTACCTAAACTGCTGTTCTACAGTTTATTAATTTTCCTGCCTCTTTGTCAATAGTGTTTATTCTTTGGCTGTATGCTCTTTACAAGTTTTTTAAAACTAATAATTAAAACTATAATTTTAATTCCTATCACTATGTTCAGTTTTTTTAATATGTTACTGTTTTTTTTTACTAGAAGCTCTTGGAGATTAGCTACGAAAAATTATTCGCCTAAACACTATTAAATAATAGGAAGGACCCTCCCCGTATCGGCAGACATTGCTTTGTTAGAAAATAATACTATGTGAAGTTTGTAAAAAAACTGTTAAAAACAAAACGACCTCATATATTTTTTAACGTTCGACTATCGTTAAATGGGATCATTTATAGCGTATCAAAATGCCAAGCCCTGGCCGGGAATCAAACCCCGGGTCCTCGGGGTGAATTTTTTTTTTTTTTTTTTTTTTTTTTTTTTTTGACGTCCGGCTATTGTGCACGCTTGGGCTAATGCAGACAGCCCAGTACGCTATCAACTAGGACACAGAGGCGGCTCCTCATAAAATCAGTGGTAATGTGAACAGTATCTTTTAATATAAATTACAAGGAAATTTGTATTTCTTCTTCAATTAGAGCCACCACATACTATTTCTTAACTGTAAGTTAAGAAACCAATGAGTTTTCATCAGTACTGTAACTCATTACCTGTTCTATATTAATTTTCTTATGTTGGCTATTCGTCTTTACGTTCTAAAAAAACTAGTTCGGTTTTTATATATTTTTAACTGTAACCTACTTTTAAAACAAATACCTACACATTTTGATTATATTTTCAGGATTTCGACTTATTGCTAACATTTGTCTTGCCTTATAAAGGACTTACAAAATAACACGTCACACTGCCATGTACTACAATGATTAGTTATACTTGATAATTTTTCCTAAAATTTCAAAAAATCACAATCTTGTATATATTCCGTTTACCGTTATCTTTCTACCATAAAAATATATTCTCGAACAGATTTGAAATATCGCAAATACAAACAAATCCGTCATGCAAACAGTACTGTCGACGTAACAGAAGCAATTTTCAAAAACACCATTTAATCGAAATATGTTTCATTAAAACACAAAAATGAATCCCGACTGACTTAAAACGAATAACGTTTTCATATAAGATATTTATGAACATCTGATTTCATAATTGTAACAATTATTGTAAAAAAAGTTGTTTTAATATTTTTTTAATCAAATTTTAAAACTTAAAATTCTCTTTTATACAGATTTTAATGCCAATTTACAGTTCGATTTTCAAACACCTTTATAAGAAATTTATAAGTATTTTTAAACGTACGAATGAATTTTGCTTTAACGAACTTGTCCAAGCTACTTATATTCCTAAATATATAATGTAAGCATTTTAATAACTTCTCAAAACGTATCCACATCTTAACAAAACAAGTTACTATCTTGAGTCTACATTTCACCATGTTGGTTATTCTCATACTTTATCTTTCTTGTATTTTTACAAAACATATAAGCGATTACTTTAATAAAACATGAAGTTATGAAAAAATCTCATTTTTGAAAATTAATTAATTAATTTGAAGTTTAACCCTTACTTTAATTCGTTTTTAAAATGTTTTGGGCACGAATTTCAGTAATACTCAAGTAAAATTTTGGAGTGTAAAATTCAAAACTTTCAGGGCTTCAAGGTGTAGTTGAGATGTGCGAGGGACACGTATAAATATTAAAATTTTGACTTGATAAAACGTTCCCCACGTAACAACGTGTTACATATACAGCCAGTATAATTACGTGATCTCGCCGCATGTCCTGCACTCACACTCACGCTAGCAGATGATTAAACTGGGCCAGACTTCGCCTCAGCAATCTGTTAAGACAGAGAAGTACCGCGGAATGGAACTGTCCCCAACAGACACCTCATCTAGCAGCTACTCTATTAACGTACCTTTCTTCCTCGCAGCTCCCCGTGGCGCGACCCCCCAGTTCGTGCACCCGTTATTTATATTCTAAAGTAATTACGTTACGTTTCATTAATGCGAATTTATAAATTAATTGAAAAATCGGCGACAAATTTTATACCGCATTGAAAAACATTTTTTGCTGTCTTCAGGCTATTTTCAGAAATGATTAGCAAATTGTATTTTTTTTTTTTTAGAAACTAAGTGTTTTCCGTAATTATAGGTTAAACATACCCTTATGTAATTAGCACTAGGGTGTAGGTAAATATAGCGACCAAACAGTAAATTTTATTATTAAATTGTGCAATTATTTACCCAAAAATCCGGCTCGGAAGCTATCGATAAAATAAACAGAAAAACCGGTCTGAGTTCTCGAAAACAGTCCTGCAGATTTTGTTAAAACTTTAGACTTGTACGAAAATTGTAATTAAAATTAGTGTATCAAATGTAAAATAAAACAAATTATCAGTTGCAGAGTGTACAAAAATTGTTTTTCCTCTTGATAATTACCGAACATGTTTATTTAGGGAAATGTCAAGCTATATGTGTGTGCGTACTTTCAGACTACATTTGTGCAATTTTTGATAAACCTATTTTAAAAATTTTAAAATTTTCTTAACAAATAATAGCATTCTTTTTAAATTAAAAAATGATCCCAAGATGGACAAGAGAGACTTCCATTCCAAATTATATCGAAATCGATTATTTAGTTGAATACAAATGATGTTAAACAAATAAACAGACTGAAAAGATAAAAAAATATTTGGATTAAAAAATGTAAACGTATTCGTTAAAGTCCTCAATTTTATTTTTCCACTATCGCAAAACTGTCTTTTACTTATAAAATTTTCAAATTTTACCCAGAATGATTCACCGGTTCAATGATTCACTTTCCCAGTCGCTAACAAAGACGCTGGGGTTTCCTTGGAACACGAACGCTAACAAAGCATAGAAAGAACCAATAAACCGTGCCACGCTTTTTATTATCACGTATGCATATCTTGAGTCCAGCGGCGACGTGATCGCGTTACCAATGCCGAGCTACGTGTCTTACACTTACCGCGCGTAAGCTCACATACTTTATTCCGTTGTAAATGTAATTACTGAAACCTTGTTTGTCAAAGAAATATTTAATTTCGTTCCCAGTTCCGTTGTGATTGTTTTAGTTTGGTACAGATTTGAATAGCTTATTGAAATATTTTTATTGGTTTTCTTTTTGTTGCCATGGCAACTGTTTCAATAGACGTTCCTGATTGTATTAAATATATTTAGTCTGAAACTCTGAATTTGTTGTTAGTGTTTGTTCAAAATAATTCATCATTAAGTAATGTATACACGTAAAAGAAAATAATGTTTGTAAGTATGACTACTGTTAGAGAGTTTTACCACTGTCATTTGAAAAGATATTAATTGAAGAGATTTACAAAATAAGTTTTGAAAAAATGAAGATTCCTTCATTTTTAGTAGGAAATATTTTTAGAAATTATAAGCACATTTTGTTACGAATTTTCATCCGAAAGAGAGATGGTGGATTGGCAATCATTTGGTGATTTTGAAGTGACCTCTTCGTATATATTCGATCATGTAATGTGTACTACAAAGAGTAGCCTATATGCCACACCTACGCTTTTGATTTAATACCACTCACCCATTTACCAACTGATTATATTAAAACTTCACAGACTTTAAGAAAGGTTATAAAATTTTAATATATGAAAAGAAGAAGACCTGACTGGCTCATAATTAAAGTACAGGCAAAACTATGAAAGCTGGAGATTTGACATTTTCAGAATACCTTCATACCTCCCCCCCTCCATTTAACCTAACCCAAAATATGTATGGATGCACTAATAAATGATTTTTCAATACTAAACCATTAAAGGGTTAAAACATTTAATCCGTTTTTATTGGATAAAACATATTTTTGGTCGGATCTTCTTGAAGCTAATATACATATTCTAAAACACACGTAATAAAATAACTTTTTCAGCAATAGATCCCCTAAAAGGATAGAAAATGGAGTATAAAATGTAAAAAGGAAATATAAAATTTTACACTAGACAAAAATATTTTTTGATAGGATTTTGTTGACAAATACTCTGAAATACAAATAATGAAATACGTATTTCAGCATTTTTCCGAAAACATCCCCGGAACTGAATATTTACTCCGAATTTGAACTCAACAAGTTACAACAAGCTTTTCTAAAAAAAGCAAAATGCGTAAACAAAACCAAAATCTAAAAGAAAGTTACTGACAATTTGTTTACTTATTTTTATAGAATTAATATAATATTTAGAATTCAAACCTGTATATCGCTCTAGGACAATGGTAAGGGTAAAACACCGGCAGTAATTGCGGCTCGAAATAAAAAATTGAAGTTCAGTTACGGTTTAGATTTACTAATGCTTAACCAAATCGATCACCGAGTCCATATACGAGTATATATGCCGAGCCTAGAACTTATAGAAACAAAATGGCGGCTTTCAAGTAAAACTTTAAATGAAAAATATGAATTACAAAATGAAAACAAATCCTGAAATTATGAGATTTAAATTTTTTTAAGGAAACTTTACTCAAAATAAAATCCACCAAAACTACACACTAGTTTGTAATCTGTATAATTTTCTTTTCAATTATCTCTTTCAACTCTTCCTTAGTATAGAGCTATAGATTAAACACGTTCCTTTACATGACCCCAAAAGAAAAAGTCACAAACAGTAAGGTTTATAATCTCGGAGGTCACATCAAAATATACTTTTTCGACCAAACCAAAGGCCTTGAAGTTTATTATTTAGTGTCAGTGAAACCGGGATTTCAAAAATTGACAAAATTTCTCCTCAAGTAATTCCTTTTTAAGTTAGCTATTTTCACGAATATAAGACTGTTGGTGTTGTAATAAGCATAGTTATGCCTATTTATCGTACAGTTAAGGTAACAAGTGCCTTAAGAAGTATATATCTCAAAATATTAAACGTGCAATTCTATCAGGATCAACTACAAATTTTCAATAATATGCGAATAAAACTCAACTCTCCTTTCATGGTAATTTTCAAAAAAAGTAATTAATTCTTTAGACAACTGATGTTTGGCTCACCAGTAACTGAAGAATGTTTTCTTGCTGAATTAGGTTTCTCTAGATATTGTATACATTTATAACTCCTTAAAAAGTATTCTAGGAGAAACATCAGCGCCAATTACATGGTCCCAGGTTGAGTCTTCCCATGATGGCAACTCCATTATTAGATCATTTTTTGATGGAAATAAATTCTTTCTTTTCATCAGTGAATCAAATTATTTTCTTAAAACAAACACATCCATGTAAAAACTGACATTTTGATTGTGGATCAACAAACGAAAATTCAGGTTTAAAATTTCATATGGACTTTGCAAGGTTTTCGATGGCAATAAGTTATGCATTCAACTATCTGTTCAGTTATAGTGAAGCAGACACTTTTCAGAACAGACAAACAATGATTATCGATTTTAAAAATGAACTCCAGCATGAGACAATGGCCGAGGTTTTCCAATAAAAGTGTATTTGTAATGAGTTGGCGTTGATGAAGAAAGTTTGGAAGTATTAGCCATCACATCACAGCTGTGGCTCTCTGCACGGCGCTAATGTGCCAACTTAGCGGAGCAATACGTGCCGGGGGCGAGGGGCCAGTGTTTCCGGAGCTTCGCGGTGTTTACTGGCCACTGGTCGTCGCTGCGTCAACAGTCACGTTGAATCTGTTATATAAATATTGAAAACAAGAGTTCGAATATGAAACGGATTGTTATGCGGATGTAATGTTTACCTGAACAGCTGATTTCGCATCACAGCTGTTGCTTCGAAAAATTCAACATTGGTTCTGTTTCTTGCAATCGTTTACAATGAAAATAAATCTTTAACAATTGTACTTTAATCACTAAAATTGAAAATATGTTTTTAAATAAAAAAATAAGAATAAAAAGTTCAAACAAATCATGAATCATGAGGTTTTGATAACAATTCGGTCGTATATTTTAAATAAAAGATATTTAGGGTTCAGCAATCGAGTTTGTTTTGTTTTCTCCGATTTACTTTTTAACAATAAATTACTTATATTTAAAACTTAGTACATTGATGAGTTTTAATTAACTTCACTAACGGTTTTTGCCTGCCGCTTGTTTATTTGTCGGTTTTTATTGATTTGTTTAGAAAAACATTGTTTGTGAGTATGCTTATCGCCATTTATTATTTAATAGACATTTGAAAATAAAAATTACGTTGCAACCACTGCATAAGTACTCAATTTAAGATCAAAAACTTAACAAAACAACTAAGTTTCAAAATTGTCTAACCCAGTGAACACTGGGTCTGGATTACACACAGACGCCTGCGCAGAAGTAAGGAAGTGAAACGCGGAAACAAAAAGGTTCGAGTACACTTAAACGAAAACTAAAGCAAAAACTTTACACCGTTCTACTCATTTCACTTTACAATAAAATCTACTATATTTTCTCAAACGTTATTAAAAGCTTTCGGACAACTTCCTTCGCTAAGTAAACAAATAGCACGCTAAATAGAAACCCACACGGCCGCCCAGTATTACAAAAATAATTAAAACACGCAACGATTGTTTTCGGCTGAATGGTCCGGAGCAGTAATTAATTAACGTTGGGAGCCTCGACTCTACTTCAAGCAAAAGTTTCGGAACAAGCTTTAGACGTCAGTGAAATAAGCCGGCGTTATTTTGACGGCGAGAACAAAACTTTGCCGTTAGAGGCAGCGAGTGTGCGTGGGGCATTTCCACCGTCAGCCCGCGCCACTCGTTGCTACCATGTTACGGGTCTGTATTACCTTGTCTCGGCTATCTGTTACTTGCCTTAGTAACTGTATACATACCCTCTGTCACATTTTTAACAAAATTTCGCAACAGTATTATACAAAGTTTCATGAATTCTTTTAAGTTGCACATAATCGCGGCTTACAACACTCACTTGATAGCAATAAATTTCAAAAAAAATAAAAATTTCACATCACAAATATCTTTTTTTATTTTACACACTTTAAAACCTGATTAAGTGTCTTGACGGCATATAACTGCATTTTACATTTTCATTAAAAATTAAACCCTGACCGCCAGCAGATTTATTTCCGTCTTTTCAGCGGAAGTTGAAAATTTAATATTTTAATTTACGCATATTTTATCGCTACGTGTTTTTGTGATGTCAAAAAAGTATACTATAAATACGTTTTTCTTAAGATATTTTTTTCTATTTTGTACGTATTTTGCTGGATAACGCGAATTTATTCGTCTGCCAAAACCGATAAGTGTATGCCAAAAATCAATCTGAGCTAAATTTTTTGAACGTCTTATTATTCCACTCACAATACACGCACAAAACACAAACACACACACACACACACACACACACACATATATATATATATATATATATATATATATATATATATATATGATATAATTAATTGAGTAAAATTTCTTTTCACTGTAATTTCGATGGAGCACCAAGGAATAATTGTGTATCACATCATTTTATTAAACTACATATGAAAAATAAAATTTGAATTTGTATAGGCAATTAGAGGGGCCATCATAGGCTTAATAATTGTACGCCTCAAATCCTGGAAGTGAGCGTAAATTCTGTCTTATCTTTCCTCTTGTCTTGATGGGGGGGGGGTTGTTAACATTTTACATGTGTACATATATATATATATATATATATATATATATATATATATATATATATATATATATATAAATATATATTATTATTATTATTATTATTATTATTATTATTATTATAGACCCTGTTGGATCATGCAAAGCACTATAGACTCATGTCTTGCTCCTTCTAATCCTCCACACCTCCCACTCATCCTGTCCCAATGGATCCTCTTCCGCTCCTCCGTCCATTTTACCCCTCCTCTCTTTGAGATTTCATTCTCTGGAACCTTCCAACCGAGCATCTTTCTCCTGTATGCGTTCCTGTCTTATATATATATATATATATATATATATATATATATATATATATATATATATATATATATATACATGTGTGTGTGTGTGTGTGTGTGTGTGTGTGTGTGGATGTGTGTGTGTGTGTGTTTACGTTCACTTCCTCCCCAACAAAAATAGGATAGATAATTCTAAGACAGAATTTACGCTCACTTCCAGGATTTTATATATATACACGCTCATTTTCATTATTATGTTGAAAATATATACGCTCATTTTCAAGGATTCGATACTGGATCTTCCTCAACTGATTTTGTAATTAGAAATCATATCCATTTTTAAAATTAATAAATAAGTACTAGAAGAAAATTGATTACGATTTTAATTTTGTAGGCAAACCTCTTAAAAATGTACATCCATGTTCAGTATTATAATTTATCGTAAATTCTCATTTTCAAATTACCAAGCAATTTGAAACAATCATATTTCACACGACGACGTGACAATGCACCTACTTATGATCTAACGACCCTTTACGCCCCTAAAATAGCAGATAAGACAATCACGTCCGCCATGTATGAAGATCTCCAACTCATAAGAAAACATAAGAAAGATAACACGTAACCCAATAATCGACTGAGGAGGGTTAACAACGCTACTACGGTTAATCAAAGGCGGAGGATTAGTGAGGGGGTTGGGGTGATTCTATCATCATCAATCCTTATTATAGACTCTTGACAAGCCCGGAGGGATGGACCACTTAAACCAAGATTCTTCACTTTCTTGGTAAAAACAAAATATTGCGATTAAAACTACGTTTCAGTTTTCTCTGCAACTAATAGGCCTAGCACCGTTTAATATCGAATTCACGTCTGGTAATTGTAAGTATTTTTGAATGTTGCATTAAAATTTTAAAAGCGATTACTAAATTTAGTAACTTAAAATCTCCATAGCAAATCCGAATTAAACAGTTTCTTAATCTAATAAGGGCTTCAGAAAACCTTTTAAAAATTTACCGATAAATGGGCAAACCAGATCTGTATGGTTTTATTAAAATCGAACGATTGTTTCTCTCGATTCTTATAAACATTTAATTTCATGAACATCTTAAGAATTTGCTTTGTGAGAAAGTAAAATCACTTTTTTGTTCGTTACTTTACCCATTTTGACATTTCTCTTAACATAATCGATACTTAAAAGTTTTGCCCGATGATTATAAATACGACAATAAGCAAGAATTACAATGCACTTACAATCAGGCCGGCTCCTGTTAAACACGGCAAACTGTTGACAGTCTGTAACGTTGTTACACCTGGATATACTGTGTAACCAAGCGAGAGGTTTCTGTGGTAACGGCCATCATTAGCGCTTAGCTAATACACACTTCCGGTCTCGCCTTGAACAATACACCGGATGTTCATTACAGGCTCATAGTTTCATCACAAGATCCGTACGTATTGTATAGCGTATTCGTGAATTTCGCAAAACGTGGCAATATTGTTTTATTATTTATCTGGCTCAGCTTATATAAAATTTATATTTAGCAGTGTATTTCTTAACGCTATAAATTTTAACGAATATAACCGATTTTACGTCACTATTATCAATACTGTTTCGTAGAAAAGACCATATATTCTGAAAATAGGTTTGACGATTTCGATCATTTTTTTGTGATAAATAGAGATTCAAAACTAAATTCAGATAATTGAAATTAAGTAAATTTAAAATTTAGAAATAATAAATCAAAAAACCCATTAGCACAGATTTTTTGTTTTGGTTTGTTTATTAACTTTCAAAAGATAACAAAAATATAAATTATGGCGTTTATTTAATAATAAAGTATATTTTGAAAATAAACAAAACTTTATATAAATATTTGTTAGAATTTTAAACACTAACAAAGTGTGTTTACCATTCAAAGATTAACGGTATAATCTGTTTGCGCATTTTATCCCAACGAACTGGGAAGATATTTTACACCGGGCGAGTGTTATCTGAAAAATATATACGCTGACACGTAAAACTCATTTGGTAAACACATTTGCATATGTTTCCTTTTTAACTGTTTTAACTTTGTTTTAAAAAAACAATAATTACAAAGTAACACTGAAGTCGGTCGTTTCACCTCAACCACTAAGTTTGAAAGTTAAGCCCGCTGAAGTGTACAAGTTGGTAACTTGAATCCACGTTGCTGAACCCAAGTTGCAGGATAATCCTTCCAAGAATTGGCGTCGGTCCTTTGAATATTATAACAGCGTTTGTGTATTAAGTGGAAAAAACAACCGAGGTCTGCATAACCTGCTTAGTACTGGAACGACTTCAAACTGTATGAGCTTATAGAAAATAAAATATTTCCAATAATTAGGATTAATTTTCTATTTACTTTAAAATTTTATAAAATATTTTTTTAAATTGTTTTCATTACAATTTAATTGAAAGACAACATTGTATGTTTCGCGGACTATATCCGCTAAGAGCTATATTTTATTTACCTATTTTTTTATACTTCTCAAAAACAATAAATCGTAAAATTGCAAATTAAATACGCCAAATTTAGTCATAAATGTTCATACTGTAGATCAAATTTTAAAAATTTTGCTTCCCAGCTGTTTTATTTTCGATTTACGTGCGTTTTATAAATTAATTAATACGTCGACAATATTTTTTGTGAGCTAGCGATCAATGGTTTTTTTCTACATATTAATAGACTAAAGATATATTGTTTTGCATAATCTTTAAAAATCGGTTTATCAGATTTTGTTAATACATTAACATTCATGACTCACGTCATTGTAGGCCTATAATATAAAGTTTTTATGACAAAAATTTACGGTTCTGGAGTAGGCCTAAATTGAAAAAAACGGTCCTTACCCGAACCATAAGTTCTATATAAATCTAAACCATTAATAACGTAATTTAATTTTAAACAAACTTCCTATTTACGACAAAAAATGTAAATACTGTATATTCTTTTAAAATGTTAGACATTTTTTTATCTATTTTCGTGTATCATGACTTATTTTGACATTATAAAATGTTTTATTTCCAATTAGATAATCTGGTTTTAGTCAATAAAATTTTGAATGTATTAAAGAAATTTTGAAAATATACATGTTTTTTATTTCCAATTAATCTGAGTTTTTTATATCACAACTGTAAAATTTTGTTAAATTAATTGTTTTTACTACTTAAAATTGGCTTAACGTCAATTTGAAGAAAACAACTTTAAAGAATTGTTATAGGAAAAGGATTTAAAATTACCGGATAAGCCTCCGAACGGAGATTCCCAGTCTTAAACCTCATTTAACTTTTCCAGAGGCGGACCTAGAGTCCTACGACTACTGACGTATCTGAGCTGCGCTAGACACTCCGATCCTGCTTCGGTCCGGAAGCCAAGAACGCTTCAACGATTCAAGAATGCTTGAATATTTTACCAAAGACGCAGAATGAGACTTCTTTCTCTTTAAATTTTCTAAATATTTTGATTATATTTATTTTTCTGTAAATATTTATATTTACATATTTATTTTTCCTGTAAATACGCCCAATGAAAGCGTAACGGTATTGAGCGAAAACCAAGCTGCGTCGCTGGGCTTCGTTTCGCGGAGCTTCGACTCTGTCTAGGTTTAGTTTTGAAACTAACTTCGCTTTACCCCAAGCTGACCACGCTTCCAACTTATTATTTCTCTTTACCTATGTTACAGATTTTAAACATAGTAGTTCCTAAAATCTATTACAGTAGGTATAAATATTTTAATTTAAATTTACAAAAGCGTGTTTTAAACTGACTGAACTCCGCTTCTGGTAGTCTTTCATCTTCCTTTCCTCGCTCAGCTCAGAGCAGCTCCGCTCAACATTTGGTTGCCACCAGATCTAACTCTCAACATAAAATGTTAGCATGACTTGGTTCTGAGTCTTTTAAACAACTATATGTGTCCGTCAAACAATGTTATTCCTTTTTAGATTACTATTACAGTATGTTTCTTTGTTTTTCCAGTGGTGGACCTTAAAACTTCATTGGTTCAGTGTTTGGTTCAATACAACCTTCCGAAAATCACCACTCCACTTCCTTCATTAAACTAATTAGTATAAAGTGACGATTTTAAATTATAAAATAAAAAAAGATTTTTTAAAAACACACTTTTTCAATTCAAAATATAACATGCACTAAAAATGTAAAAAAATAAATTTATCATCAGTCGTAGAATAAAGCGTGAGTGCAGATTAGATTAATTAGAAATTATTGAAGAAGATCCTTGTGAGTGAATATTGATGGGCACCCAGGCTTTATTCTCCGACTGATGAATATTTTATTTTTATTTTTTAGTGCATTTTATACATGAATTGAAAAAGCGTGTTTTTAATTTTTTAAATTTTATTTTCTACTTTTTAGTGATGAATCTTGTAATCGATTTTTCGAAATGTTTTGTATATGGGTAAATTCTAGATTTTGTATCTAGTCATAAACACAACTAATTGAATACCTTCCTATGCAAAATGATAGATCATTGGTCTATCTGTGGACCTTACATTGTAAAGTGTGATCCGAGAGCAATGTATCAAGGTTTTGGCTTTTTTTAACGTGAAATTCTAACTACGCTTTCTTAGGACAGCGCTGGGCTCGAACTAGCTTCTTCCAACAACTTTCAATGTGAAAAGCATTAGACGAAACTAACGCAATTTATTGAGCAACACTAAAACTATTTTTCCATATGCAATTGTAGTTAATTAATTAGAGAAATATGAAGCAAATTTTGATGTGCCTAATTATTGAATATTGCATTGTCATCGGAAGCAAACAAGTGTGCGCAATTTAAAATCGATTGGATAATGGAAAGTGGGTTAAAAATCGATTGTAATAAAAAATTACTAACAGTACATTTTAGTCTTTATTAATTCTATTTCCAGAGACGCCATAGTTGTAGAGACGCAACCTACTCGACGTTATTGAAGACAACCTGTTGGTTAATTTTAGAATTAAGTACTAATAAACTTGTTAACCTTTATTAAGAAAATCAACTGAAAATATGTGGACAGGGGTTTCAGTGTAATTTTATTTGGTACTTTGCTTACTTGAGATGCGCTAAAAACTCTCAATAGTCGGAGCGAGGGTTTCACGTCCAATATAAACACTAGCAGGCACCGACAATCAGGTATTTAAAGGCACTCTGGAATCAGTTAAGCTGAACAGATATTCGTGAAATATACAAATAAACAAGATTCACCAAAATGTTTTAGTCAAAACCGATTAATCTCTATCACTACGTGCCTGCTCACACGAATCCTGATGTAACAAAAACTGTCATAACTGCACCCACTTAAATACTTATTAAGTCCAGAAAACCTAGACGGGAATATTTCTAAATTAACACACTTTCGACGACCACAATACTTATTTCTGTACGCCAGAAAGTAAAACTTCATTTAGCCATGGTAACATTAAGTCGGAAGATACACGCACGCATACACGCACACGCAACTCAAGTATAAATCCAGCGCTAGATAGCTTAATAGCTTAACCGAAGCGACACGTAGTCACGTACACGACATCTTCGCTACGTGCCAGTCATCTTAAGTTTTTGTACATGCTATTAACACTAGCTAACTAGGTTAGCCCTAACCGCTACTGACATTGGGCTCTATATATATTACATATGAACACGAAGCTACGTGATGTGCGTGTAATCTGTGTTCAGTGTCATCTGTGTTTTGTATTAAATCTTTCATCCGTTAAAATATTTGGGAAGAATTCTGCAATACAGTCAGACATGACTTCGAATTTTCGATTGAAAACTGAAGACTGTTTTTTCCAAATAACACTTTAAAATCTTTACAGTAGTTTTTTTTAGACTGTGCTCTAAATTTTGACAAATTAAAGTTTATAAATAAATTGTAATATTTATATTGTAATATATATATATATATATATATATATATATATATATATATATTTGAGTTTTTTCTTAGATATCAATCTTTACAGTAGTTTATTTATACAGTGACCTATACTTTAACATGTTTGAAACAATATTAACTTTAAAATATCTGTCAATCCGATATTTGAGGTTTTTCTTAGATATCACACACACAATATTTATACACACACACACACACACTTCCACACACACACACACACAAATACACACACACACACACACACACACACACACACACACACACACACACACACACACACACACACACACACACACACACACACACACACACACACACACACACACACACACACACATATATATATATATATATATATATATATATATATATATATATATAATATTTATAAATATATTTAAAATATTTCATTGAACGTATTAGGAATTTTTTTTTAAATTAATGAGATGATTTAATACATATTTAATGACATATTATTAGATATACTACAATTACTTTTATTGGCTAACCAGCAGTTTATTATATAAGAAATAATAATAACAGTTTATAAGGATATTATTGTTCAATGTCAATCCTTATGATCCCAGTAACACATCCGGAAAGCAAACACTATAAACTCAAAAGGCTTCAGTCAAAAGGCTTACTTTAGTGTTTCCACTTGTATTAGTTCAATCTTGAAATCCCTGTGAGTGGTATCATTAGTGACTTGCCAAGGAGTTATCACTATTAGCATTAGTATTAGTACTTTCGAAAAGTGAATAATTTTAATATTAGATTTCTTGGTGCAACCACAAAGCTGTATACCATATAACCATACTAGTTCTAGTACTTACTTGTATAGCAACAGTTTGTTATATATTAATCCCGCAGGGGGGATGCAGACTAGCTGCACCTATTGAGAGGATTTAGACGTCCCTCGCTGTACCCGAGTCTAACACACACTTACTCTTACAACACTACACTTACGACTTCAATATTTTACACTCACACTTACATTTAGGGAGGCGATAATAGCCTCAATGTGTTTTTTACCTTAAAATAGCAACAACAAAAATGTTACATATTGACAAATCTGACCTTCTAATCAGCTAATGCATTTTCTTCAGTTGGATGCCAAAAAGTTCTTAGTGATTCGTGTTTTTCTTAACGCATTCCATCCAGCGTAGCTTGGCGTCAAATATAAAGTTATATTTCATATTTGTTAAATTTTTCATATAAATATGTGGTCTTATTAACCAATTTTTAGTTTACGAAGTGATTTTATCATCCGCCTATTGTAATTTATTCTGGCTTCTACAACACCCCCCAACAGCCAAGATAACCGTGCCATCAGCAAAAGTGGCAATCATGATGTTACTGTCTTGAGTCAGATCATAAGTATAAAGCAAATACAGAATAGGTCAAAGTACACTTCCTTGAGGCACTCCCGATTTCATATTCCTTAGGTCTTAATATTTACATTCTCTCCGATTTATGAAAATCTATCCTCTATTAAGTGAATGAATTTTTGAGAAAGTGCAGCTTTTAATTTATCGTTAAAACATGCCAAACTTTGTCAAAATCTTGCGATACATCTAAAAATAAAGCTAAACGTACTCTCTTTTTTCCTAAAGCCTTTTGAACAGTGCTTTTTAATCTCATCAATCAATCTTGAAGTGTACGCTAAAAAAGATATAGAAATATTTTAAAAAATTTGATCGTTGTCAATTAACAATCAACTTCTTAATTTAAATTCAAAAATTGCAGTTTGTGCATTTACACTACTTTTTCAGTTTTACGTCTTAGGCATTAAGAAACAAAATTACCAAAGATTTTTTTTAAAAGGACTGAATGTTTTCAAACAAAAATTGTTTTTACTAATATCGTGTTTTTAGGACACATTTTATGAAGACATTTGTGAAATGATTAATTTCTGTCTGTGAGCTTATTAAAACTGATACGAAAGGCTGACGAGACGAGGTCACTAACAGTACACAACAAAAGTCGAGTTTAGAGACAAACCATCTTTCCTTAGTTGGGTAGCAAGCAGTTAATTAAAATACGGCAATCGAGTTTAAAGTTGGTGCTTTGTCAACTTTGGACAAAGTCAAGCCACTTTGGTACAGTTAAGTAGGCCTTGAAGTGTAGCCCAACTTTGTTGGGAAAACAACCTCACTAAGACTTACTCTAACTGGACTATAACCTTTGACAAATTAACCTACGTTTAGAGGCCATTTTGTTTTTACCGCTGGTTAGACGTAATGTTTTTGTCAACATTTACTCTTATGAAGACATCCAATCTTAACTGACACGTTTACTGAGTACGTCAACAATGTGCTAAGACTTCATACTCGTAGACTATCTTACGAAGTATTTATAAAGCCTAGTTTGTTGTTAACTTCTCCTTTACTACTTTACTTGAATAGCTGTAA
>CM040186.1:93959142-94049142 GCA_022606455.1 Callitettix versicolor
AATCAGAGCGCATTGTCTTACCCCTTCCTTTGGAGACGGAATCTTTATGAACTTGCAAATAGAGCGGGAGTGTTCTTTGAAGAACAACTTGTGTTTTTCACTTCAAAGTTGGAAAAAAAAAGATTTTTTACTGAAAGTAAGGTTGGCAACAATGAGTTCTTTCTTTTGGTTTCTTTGGAACGCGAACGCGATTAACCGGCAGTAGTGAAAAGAGGAAAGGAAGTTGTAAAAGTGATTATGATTATTGAATTTACATCAACTTTATGATTTTATTTATTTTTAACTAACCACGTTCGCGGCTGTCTCACTGAAGTAAATGCCAAAATAGTAATAAATTTATAATATTTGTTTTCCCTTGCATATTTTGGAAAATCTGATTTTACCAACAGCTTCAAAATCTGCATTAAGTAACATTTGATTTTCAAATTTACATTGTAAATATTAAAATTATCTCTGGTCACTATCAGATTAATTTTTTATTATAAATTGAATTTGGAAAAAAATAAGTACTGCAAATTTTAACGCTGCTTACGTTTAGAAATCAGATTTTCAAAAACGTGAGAAGTAAATATAGTTACCAATGAATGTCCACACTTTTGAAACGATTGAATAAATTTGAAGTACCGATATAGTCAAACCTATTATCAAAACTGATTTTTGTATCAAATCAAATTACAATTACAAAGGCTAGATTAACATACGCATAAATAGTAATATTTGTAACTAATCCTCAACTCAACTTATGACGTAGAAAATTGGTGCAATATACCAGGTTCTTGGAATATGATAGCTAATGGCAATCTGCTAAAACACACATTTCGAAAATACAATTTGTTTAATTTGTGTTAAACATAATTTTCAGAAACCTTCAAATATCCATTATTTAAAAAACGTTAGATGGTCAAGAACAAATTAAACAAAAACTCAACATATGCTTTCAAAGAACGTACTAAAATTAATAACCAAAGGACCTTGTAACATGTATCTTTTAGAAGCTTTGAACCGTTGCACGAAACAAAATATCGGAATCCATGTTTTCAATTTTTTTTTAAACATGACATCTTACAACTTAAAGCAAATATAGATGCATAAGAAAATGTTTTTAAAATTTTCAAGGAACTTAAAACGTTGTCTAATCCTTTAGAATATTTCAAAACTCATAAAGTCAGAGGACCTCAGTCAAAAAGGTAAAATGTTAAGTCTGTATTCAAACTTGAAATACAAATCTTCATACGTTATCGAAAGAGAGGTCCTAAATAAAAGAGGTTATGTTTGCAAAACGTAAAAATATTTTAAAAGGTAATTAACTCGGACAACCTAAAAAATTCTTTGTCATTAAATAATATGGAACATCGTTTGAAACATTAATTGGTAGTTAGAATTTTTTTATAGCGAAAGTTTTTAATATATAAATGTTATTTGCCTCAATAAAAATTAACAGTACATAGTTAAAATATTCGCTGTACTCAACTGTCTAGTTGACGTGATGGAAGAGAAGTTTCATAATTGTAATAAGGAAAAAGTTATTAAACGAAATTCGGATATATGAAAATCAAACTAGACACAATTGTTTTTGAAACAGTTTGGACTCGTTGGTTACAAAACAAAATTTAATCATCCGTTTCAAAATATCAGTTATTGAAATATTAAAAGAACACTGAACCCCATGGGCTCATTACATTATCAATAAACTGTAAAAATTTAAAACCCTAATTTTTACAAATTTAAACAATGATAAGAGTTTAAATCAGATTCACAAATTGAAAGACAAAAATTTATAATTTTATAGAGCCATTTTAAAACGTACGCCATTTTGGTACAGCCTGTACAAGCTATTAACGAAATCTCTATTTGCACCAAGTTTGAAGGGCGACAAATGAAAACTCTTGAGCGCTAACACGCATGAGTGCATTAATTCGCAAATAGATGTATTTTTTCAACGCAGTTCTTTACGAACACAACTCTTAAATCTGTAAATTAACTTGAGAGTTCGCTTTTTAGAAACGCGTGTCAGCCAAAACTAAATCAAGATATTGGAAACATTGTTTAACATATTTAATTTATTAGCATATTTTTATAAATCGATATATTTTGTTTATCAGTTCTAAATTTTGATTTATACTAAGACTTATAGTGTTATTTAAGTCTTATATACGATACATATTATACATGCAAAACATTTCAGAAACCCCTGGTAAACAAGAGCTCTTGTAAACACATCTCTTTTAGAGCGCTTTATTTTTAACATCGATGTATTTGCTTGACAAAACTATTTCCATATACTTACTGCACTTATTTTTGAAAAAAAAAAAAAAAACGGAAAACTTTTAAAAATTTGAAGTGTAATATGAAACCTAATCCCTCCACACAATGACTCGCAGGGGATATTAATGCACAAAAATCTCTTATCACAATACATATTCACCCCTACACGATGTTAATCCACAGGTTACACAAGGGGTTATAATTGCACAATTTTCTATATTTAACAAATTATTTATAATTTCAACAACCATTAAGCATGCAAAAAATATATATTAAACTATCAGTTGGGAGACAGAAAATCAAACGGAGGTCACATTTTATGTGACATTTCATATGTTTGTATTTATCTAGAACTTTACATTTTATTTGTATTTAACATTCAAGAAACTTTTCTCTCTCTAACAAACTTTGTATCAGATATTAGCTATACGTAGTGTAAAATAAGCAATTTAGCTTATCTAATATTTTATCTAATTTTTATCGATATTCTTTAAAGTGATTTTGAGAAAATCCGTTTTTATATTTAATATTTTTTCTCCAAGAAAACTGAAGTGATTAATTGTCCCGGGATACACGGATAAAGTACATATAAAAATTCACCAAATTTTGATTGGTATGTACACACATACTTTCAGGTAACGACACACTTTACGCTCAATGATCCTAAAATATCACTAATGTTTAATTTGAAAATGAGCTGTTTTAGCTGCCATCATAGTAATACTCAGACCCACAACTATGTGATGGAAGTCAGACGACACGTTTTGAGTGGTAGTGAAATTTAGTAATGTGTGTAATCTCAGCTCTAAAATCTGCAATGTACGAAAACGACATCAGCTGACGCAGCTGATAATAGTCATTTTTTCACTTTAAAAAAATATTGTTACAATAATTTATGCGAATATTAACACCAATTTCAGAAGATAAAAGATTCTTTTATATTGTTACTTTTTATGAACTTAAATTAACTGCATATTAAATTCATTATTGAGTTAATTTTTATTATACCAGCAAGACTGAATATAGTGCTTCGTGCAGTGGTCACTATATACAGACCTTTTGTAGCGAGAAATATCAGTAACCACTTTATACAAGCCTATTAAAAAAAATAACTAATTCACTCGCCGTTTACACGCTAGCTAGCGACGGCCATGACGTAGAAACACACTGGTCTACCGTTATCCTGAACGCAAAGATGCAGCGGGTTATTAAAACCGCACGAACAATTTAATAAAAAAGAGATAAGCAAGTAAACGCCGATCCGGGGCTAATTACGCGGGATTCTGCGAGCTTAGCGACCGCAGGCCTACGTCCAGGGCAAACATAGGGACTGTGATGAATGGGAGGCTGTGTACTGTGTACTGTTGCTGGAGGATTGCTACAGTATTACACGCGAAATGGTATTTCGTGCAAGCCTACATTGACGCTGTGTAATCGATTGGTTTTCTTAAAAGTCAACGTAATATCCGGTTACGAATTGCGAACCACGAATTTATTCTTTCGGTTATTTACTCTAGTGTCCAATATTAACAAAGCTAATAAAGCAAAACCAATTGGGATTTTTAAAATTGCGCTATTCATTGCAGATAGCTTTAGAATTTTGTCGTAAGATTTTACAACTAAAAATTCTCAGACTGATAGTGACCCACAGAATGTTTGTTGTATGTTTTTAGAAACTACGCTTGAACAAAATCTTGAAAAACGTCATTTTTAACGAATTTTCATTTGAAAATGAGCAGCCACTGTGGTAAGTCCTAGTCGTGGGACCTTAAATAAGCTTCAATTCTGCCCAATAGACAACTTTTTGATGGATTGTTAAAATGTGTTTTGAGTGTGTGTGTTTTAGCCTCTCACGTTGACAATTTTATTCCGATTTGAATTTTTTATTTGTATTTTAAGGCGAAAAGCACATTGAGGCTATTATCGCCTCCTAAGTGTAAGTGTGAGTATAAAGTGTTAAAGTTGTAAGTGTAGAGTTATAAGTATAAGTGTGTGTTAGACTCGGTTACCACGAGGGAAGTCTAAATCTTCTCAATAGGTGCAGCTAGTCTGTACCTCCTGAGGGACCGATTTGATTTAAATGGGGGTAAAAAAACCAACTTTGGTAACAGCATGAACAAGTTCGTTTAACCAGAAAAATACATTTAACAGTTTCAAAATGGCGATCGATCATTTAAAAAATAATACCCTTTTTGTGTTGAGCTTTTTAAAAACTGATATCACTGCCTATATCAGCGTTAAAAACTGTATTTATCAGCATTTAGAATTTACAAAATCCGTTGAAATTAGGAATTTTAATGAATGGTAAAATCAGAATTTCAAAGAAAAAGGTAAGACAAAAAAATACTTATGGAAATTCTCTTCCATTACGTCAGCGAGACGGCTGCGTGTAGTAAATGTATTTCTATTTTACTTTTATTTCTATTTACTCTTTAATCAAAAATGCATTTTTTTTTCATATGTAATTCACTGACTACAATTATAACTTTTCATTTTTATTAAAACTTGAAAAATAAATTCGATATTGAAAAACTCTCCTGGATTTCCAAGATTTTTAGCTAGTTTCTGAAAAAGATTTTTTGTTTTTCTTTTTTGTGGGAAAAGTACATCATTCATTTGAATGAAAAATATTATTATCACGTTTTGTAGTGTAAAAATATGAAATAAAAGTAGTAAAGTTACATAATATCCAGGAAGTAGTTCCTTGTAATAATATAACATAACAAAACAGATTTTACACGATATAACAACTGTTTAGTATGCAATACCACCACTCGCGGCAGTAAGTTCTGACTAGCATTAGCTTTGAGAATGTTATATAGAGTACATTTTCATATTTATGACTAAATATAACTGATAATATATTTAAGGTCATCGTGCATTGAACCGACCGTCCAATCTACTCTAACCGTGCATTCTCTGTCCAATTTACCAACTCGCTGACTTCCCAAGACATTTCTAATTACAAACGTTCGCCCGCGCCACGCGTCCGTCAATCGATCCGCCGACAATTTCCTTTATTCATCTGGAAAAAATAACATCCCAAGTTTTTCCCGTTCCTCGCAGCGAAAACTTTTTAAACAACGGAGTTTTCCTTTTTCGCAGAATAAAGGATCACGATTCCCTGCCTTGCAGGAAAAATAATACCCTTTCGTTCTGAACGACGTGGAAAACTTTTTGTCCCTGTTGGTAAGATATAGGCTAAATAGAGGTGGGTATGGGGCCCTCATATCTCTCCCCGCCGCCCACCCGTCCTCCACCCTCACGAGACGTGAGGGAAATTCAGTCTTCAAGTATTTTTAAAGAAAGTTTTCCGACTCAGAAAGGCAAGAATAGAAATTACAGGAAGGCTGCTGTGAAATATTTATTTTTTTATATAATTTTTAAATTTTTCAGACTATTCAATAACTTTAATGTTTACAATAATGGTTTTTTAAATATTTTTAATCACCAAAACAGCATATTTAAGTTTTTTTGCTTTATTTTATTACTTCATCACTGTACAAAGTTATATTGAAAATCAATCTATAGACATACGGTTTTTATATATAGTATATCCGTTTTATTTTATCCTAAGCACAAAAAAATGTTTTTACTTTCTGTCAGTACGCCCTGTCTGTATTTCTGTGCAAATAAATACTTACCAAACTATGGTGATTTTTTCCACCCACTTCGCAAGAATGATAACGTTTGGATAATTTTCGTATAATTAATAAAACCTGATCTGAAGCTCTTTAGTAAAACAAATCTGTTATAAATCATATTTTCCCGTGCTCAAATGTACCTACGATCTGTTCAAATATAATTTTTATGGCTAAATACACAAACAAAACTTATGGGTCGCTATATACTAAAAAAGGTAGTTTGGAAACTTAAACAAATTATTAAATTGGCTACATATTTTTTTCGAAATCGGATATCAGATTCTTCTTAAATTTTAGTCATATAACGCAAACCACTGTAAAATTTTGAAAAAGGAATAAATTTGTAAAACAAAAAACCTTAATTGACATCGGGTTTACTTATTTTATTTATGCGTTTTATTTTTTTTTATATTGTATTTTTTTATTATTTTTTTTTAAAATTTGCTACATTAATTTGAGTTATTAATTGACGAAGGGAAGGGAGGACTCTGTTTCAACTCGACCTTTCGACATTCAATTTGTGTATTACCAGTTTTTGCCAACTGCACTGACCGATTGTTTTGATATTTGGTACGGAGGTACCTTGCATAAAACCCAAATTACTTTTGTGCAACATTTTTTCCTATATACTTCCGTTTTCAAGATGGTGGGATCTGATTCAATGTTGACAGTCTAGTTGCTGGTTATTTCCTGTCATACTGGCTGAACGGCAAAACCTATCATAATTTGGACCTCATTATGAAGAATGACCGTAACATTTTCAACAAGGCTCGTCAAGTAACATTTTTCATACGTATTACGGATACTGGTCAAATTAGCAGAAAAGGATACGAGCGCTGTTTTGAAGCGCTCTCTGTATTAATTAAAATGTACTTCAAGGTCTACTGTTCTTTGAACTACTAGTAATAAGTAAATAAAAAATTAATTTATTAATTTTGAAACTAAACATTTTTAGAAAATTCATAATAATGTTGGATTAATATTCAGCGTTAACTATTCAAATATTCAAGTACTAAAGAATTAAATTTAATAAAACAATAGCAATGGATAAAAAAATAAAAGATTTCTTTTGTAAATCTACTTAATAGATTTTGTTAAAATATAATCACTGCGTTTTAACTTTTTATTAAAAATCAATTTAAAAACTTGAAATGAGAGAAGTTGAATTATTAATTCTTCAGTAATGGGCATCGCAGAGTTTCTTAAAAACCGACCAATTAGTTAAGTTTATAACACTTTTCAAAGAAACACACGGATAGAAAAAACGTAAAAACCACCTTTTAATTAAAGGTAACTTAAGACTGTTAAGTCTATTAAACTCTCAAAATCGTTTTTTTCCTGATCACCACAAGTTACTTCTTTCATTTTTTTTCTTTTCAAATAATAGGAAAATAAAATATAATTCAAGTAATCCATCTAATCCAATTCTATATTATTTTATTTCCTTAACTACAATTTCACAAAACTATAAAGAAACATTTTGTTTACAGCGTTGCCACATTTCAATAGGAGTGATATTGTTAGTGGCAGCTAGGGTGGGTCGTTGCTATATATTGCTTTAGGGAGAGCTATATTTTGCGAATTGAATTTAGCGTCTCCCCTTCGCTTCGGCCTTAAATTATAGATTCAAAAGCAAGCCCGGACTGACCATAACTTCATATGTTTTGTAGATTTACTTTTAGAAACACGTTTCTCAAGTTTGGAGCCGGGAGGGGAAGTGTGAAAGAAATGGATTGGATTTGCCGTTTCGTGTCGTGTAGGCCTATATTTGGTACAGTAAGACGCAGATTGGCAACAGAGTGGTGCAAAAACATTTCACAAACTATCTCACATTCTTTTATATTCTTCTTCTTTTCTGCTAGGATTATTGTCACTTATGTTCAGTATAATAATCTGTCTTCCCTAGATTCGTCAATTCTACTTTCGTTGACGCGTTTCGGAGAACTTCCATCTTCAAAAACTATATCTATACTCGATACTATATACGAATATTCTATACTATACTAGATACTCTATACTATATACTCTATATATACTCGATACTCTATACTATATATAGTATAGAAACGCGTCAACGAAAGTAAAATTGACAAAGCTAGAGAAGGCAGATTATTATACTGAACATTGTAGTATCTCACTATCAATTAGTCTGAATCAGGTTTAATGAGTTTAACTTGCATAATATAATAAAAACTATAAATATCAAAACAAAATGTAAGTTAGCCTAAATATTGTTAATTATCTAAAAATTAAAAAAAAACAAAAATAAAAAAACGTTACAAATTACTCTTAAAGTATACTTTTTTCAAATTTACTACACTAATATGAGTTACAAATTTTGTATTTTTAGTAAATCTGATTAGCTGATTTGGACAAATTACCAGCTGTCGAATACTATTTACAATTTTCAATCAAAATTGAAAATATGAACTGTTTAACTGCTGGCATTTTAACACTAACTACAAGAAGGATTTTTTTCAGAATGTGTAGGACTTAAGACAAAGTTGTTACAAACTATCAAAATGCCGATTATGATAAGGATATACTGAGTGTAGTGGACAACTAATTAGTTCAAATTACTGCTAGAATTAATTACTATGGGACTTTAAGAACAATGGGAAAAGGCGAGCGTTATATTAAATACATAAAAACACACAAATATATATATATATATATATGTATATACCATATATATGGTATATATGTGGTATATATATATATATATATATATATATATATATATATATATATATATATATATATATATATATATATATAGTACATATATAAATCACATTGAAAATCGCTGTACATCCATTTGACACAATTGTTTCTAGAAGAAACATTGTTACATTTTGCCAAATTCGTATGTGGCAACTTCAAGGTTATTCTCGCTTCCAGTGTGGAGTCGAACTCAGGCTGCTTATATAAACTCCGAAAGATGCGAATAGAAAGTAGCCTGACTTGCAGACGTAGATTGACTAGCTATTAATGCCTATTAGTCCCACACAAAATAAATACTTACACAACACTTTACACTTTAAAAAACACCTACACCTAACACTTACACATAATACTTATATTTAGTACGTATACATAACACAAACACTTCAAAATAGGGTGAAGTTTAGGTTTTGGATGAACTGAAGTGTGGGGTTTAAGTGTTAAGTGTACCTGTTAAGTGTAAGTGTTAAGTCTAAGAGTCATGTAAATGTCATGTGTAAGTGTTACGTGCAGGTGATATGTGTAAGTGTTAAGTATAAGTGTTATGTGTAAGTGTTAATTGTAAATGTTAGACTAAATCTTAGGTATACGTGATATGTCTAGGTGTTATGTATATGTGTTAGTTGTAAATGTTAGGTGTAAGTGTTAAGTGTAGGTGTTATGTATAACTGTTAGGTCTAAGTGTTATGTGTAAGATGTAAGTGTTAGATGTAAAAGTTAGGTGTAAGTGTTAAGGTAGGTGTTTTATGTGTAAGTTTTAAGTATAAGTGTTATGTGCAAGAGTTAGTTTAAATGTTAGGTGTGAATGTTGAGTGTAGATGTATCTTAAAGTGTAAAGTGTTGGCGTGAAGTGTAGAAGTGTCTATTTATTTTAGTCTTTTTAGCTGAGCTAATCGGCGTCAATGGAGGGTCGGTTTGCGTCAACTAGTTAAGCCACTTTCTACTTCCATCATTCTGCGTTTATATAACGAGCTGGCACGCGAAAGCCTCCTTCAGTTCTATTTCAGAATTGGAGGGAGAATAATCTCGAGAATAGAAGATATCATTTTAGTGAAACTTCGGAATAATGTTTTGCCTAGAAACAATTCTGTCGAACGACTACACACCGGTGTCCCCCCCAATGCGATTCACTTTTTCCATTCGTGAAGAAATATATATATATATATATATATATATATATATATATATATATATATATATATGTGTGTGTGTGTGTGTGTGTGAGTGTGTGTGTGTGTGTGTGTGTGTGTGTGTGTGTGTGTGTGTGTGTATGTATGTATGTATGTATGTATGTATGTATGTATGTATGTATGTATGTATGTATGTATGTATGTATGTATGTATGTATGTATATGTATGTATGTATGTATGTATGTATGTATGTATATGTCCTAAATCTACTAGGAAAAATATCTTTCATTCTTATGTAAGAAAATGCCCTTTTTGTATATTGTATATGAAACCTTAATTGTTTTTCAATTAAAGATCAGTGCTTATTTCATAGCTCCAGTTTTTATTATTACCACGTTGGCTGTTCCAATTGTTCATTTCTAATGGATATTTGACAAAAAAATATTTCGATTTTGTATTAGAGATGTCTGTCTCTTTAACGAAACAAATTATATAAGCATATTTTACCAATATTTTTTCATCCCTAGTGTTTCCGTCCATTTTTAAAAATAATAATACTAACATTGTGACAGTTAAGAAATCCTGAAAATTTTCATAACTTACCGTTTAAGCGCAAGGTATGCATCAGAACGTAAGATTTTCGATTATTCATAATTGGCTTTAAAATTATAATGACGTCACTCACTTGGATAAAAACAGTAGGCTAATTTTCTTTGTGACCTTACCTGAAAAAAACCCAAAAATATAAATTGATTTTACGAATAAGATTTACATTATATAGGAAGCTGTGTTTCAATTTGAAAATATCTTGTATAATGTTCTTAATCATTATTTTTCTTTTTTATTGTTTTTTTAAATTAACTAAAGGAAAATTAATTGTAATAGTTATTCAGGAAAAACGAGATTATTTTATCTCATTTCTAAGTAACGATATTTTACATATTTTGATAATAAACATTGATTTTACATAACATTATTTCCTACAAGACTTTGATTAGGTTTAAAAGAAAAAAATAATCAATTTTTAAGTAGTGAAGAGGTGTTTGTACATGAAGGGCCTCTATATCAATCACTAAATTTTAAAAAAATGCTTTTTGGGGACTTAATGGTCTAACAATTAAAAATTATATATTTCAATCCTTTGCACAAATTTGTTTAAAATTACCTAAACAAAACATATGGGCACCTTTATCCCAAAAAGGTTTAAAAAAATCAGAAAATCCGCCTGATATCTCGAAATTGTTTTATTATATTTAATGTAAACAGTTTTAAAATATCTCCAACAACGTCTGAAAAATAGTTTGTTTTTTATGTTCCTCTTTTTACTACAGTAAATTGCTATTATCTTATTGACATGAGTTTGAGCATGTTTAGAATCTTCAAAGGTGAACAATATTTTAGCAATATTATATGTTACAGTTTGAGAAATTATGCCAATTGTATCGATAGAGTTCTTCCCATACGTTTTGTTTAGGTGTCTTTAAGGACTATATTTTAACAAAATCCCATAAACGTTGTTAAAGCGATTATGAGGGAAAGACCCAAAATAAATATCATTGAAATCGTTGGAACATTACATTTCTCTCTAGTCATTTTTTTAAGATTCGATCATTTCTTTATCATTCTGCATATATATATATATATATATATATATATATATATACATGAAAATTTCCAGATCGTGTTTTTCACGATCAAATTATCTTAAAACTAGTTATAGTGAAAAAGTAAAAGTCACATGAAAATGCCTTTTCTCGCATTTTCTATTAAACACTCACATACAGACAGACAGACAGAATAAGTCATGAAATGGGGCCTGAATCCAATACTGTGAAATTGATTTGAACCCAGTTTAGTTAATACGAGTGCCCCATCATCTAACGGCAGATAAGGTTTTATGTTCCCCACAGTTCTGCTGAGTCGGACCGATAAGGGGCTCATGATACATCGCGAAATCTTTGTTTTTGTCTCGCGGCGTAAATAAGGTCCGGTCAGAATCTTTTACATCTGCCTCCTGATTGGCTGTTCTTAATTGGCAGAAAACAATATTCCACATAGGCTAGAATGAAAAAATTAAGGAAAATTAAGGATAAAATTAAGAAAAATAAGGAAAATTAGTGCTTAGAACATAATTTTTTTGCATACTGGATCGACAAACTATTAATGCATTATAAATAACCTGATTGTTATAATAAGAACAAAATAAATTGGACACTAAACACACTAACTTTCTTGCAAAGCTGCTAACTTTTTTGAACAGGTAGTCTTAAACATTTAAGAAGATATTGGCAAAAACAATAATAACGCTGACATAATTATTACTCAGCAGGCTGACCGGCAATAATGACTTTCGAATGACGAATAATGACTTTATATATATATAATGTGTGTGTGTATAAGTATTCTTGAAACGAATGAAAGTCTACCAGTGAGCTTATTGATCAATGTGCATTCGGAGTTTAGTGCTATGTTTTCTGCTTATGAAACTGAAGTACATCTGATTAAAACTCGTTGCACACAAAACTTAAATATTTATTTGTTTAAAATTATTTGCATAAATAAGTTCAATAATAAATATTTAAAGTATAATTAACGCTATTATACTATATATCCAACTGATCGAGTAACAAATTGATTAGATCGTTTAAGTTAAATATACATCTCGCTCATTATATTTAAATAATTTCAATAATAAATATTTAAATTATTTTTAAACGCCATTGTACTATATGTCCATCTTACTCACATCATTTATTTCAGTAATTCATACTTTAAAAACTAATAAACCAATTTTAACCAAACTTTGGTCAACTCTTTACACTAATATAAAAATTGGCCTGCGAATATAAAAAATGGTTGAATATTATTTTGCAAATTTCAAAATGGAGGTCATCTAAAATATTCTAACTTAAATTACTCGAGAACTAGCCATTTTACTAAAAATCTACAGAATAACATTTTATAGAAAATGTTCACAAATATAATATTTTATCTAACAGACAGACAGACAAATAGCTTTTTGTCTCTATGTCGTTTTGCCTGGTGAAGTATAAGAACCAGAAGATTCACGTGTAGTTTTGTAAAATGTAATTGTCTCGATCCAAGGAACAATTCTACAAAACTTGTCTAGCGAGTTTCGAGACTCTCTGAATAATATACGATTGATGTTTCATAGTTGTACATAATGTATACAAGTGTCCATTTTCTTAATGTCAATTGCTTATAATTTCAAATTAGAAATAAGATCAATAATATAATTGGACAAATACACACCATCAATGAAGACTAACTACGTCATTTTTGTAAGTTTTCACTCCTGTCTTATGGTCTCCCCAAACTGCTGTATATTTTTATCAAATCAAAAACTTTATCTCGTCATATGAATACGCTTTACTGTAACATTTCATCGATATCGAACAATTATTAATTTAATTTTCAGCTATCCTTACAAACGCAAACAGAATAACGGAAATCCAAGTTGAAATATGTTTTTATTATCTGGAGACTTGAAGATTATGATGCGTACAGTGTTATGCGATATCAACTGGTTTTGTCTTTGGCTCGTCGACTTGAATATCAAATTGTGAACAATTGCATACACTTAAACGTAATCGTTTCAAAATCAATAAACCGTTTTTCAAAGCTTCAGAAAAATTTTTTAAAAAGAATTTCAGTACATCAATTTAGAGGTTAAAAACATCAGTATAAGAGAATTGCTTTTAATTAACAGATTTAAAATTATAACTGCGGAACGTAAACGTATTTTATTTCTAGGTAACAAATATTGTACAGTTTGCACAAATACGGCTGCAAACTATTCATACGGCTTCTGGAATTATTTACTTTACGGTTGATTTAATTTAATATGATTGCAACAATTTCCCGTAACAGGTCCTTCGTAACGAACTCGACAGTGTATTTGAAAAGCAATCGTGAACTCGAAGAAAACACCAGCCAATGTTTTGTTTTCGAATTATTCATGGAAAGCCTTACCCAATGTGACGTAGCAGCAGTCTATTTGATGTTCAAAAACCAGGTCAAACTGGGAAGGGGCAGAACGAAAAAACAGTGGAAAAAAGTATAAAACAAAGTTTCTCCCTCCCTCTGTGTTCAGTCCGCTTGCGCTGCTGCGGCGCCCGCCCCACGTCGTTCCGTATTGGACGCCCCTCTACAGCGTCGCGACGCCCTACTCCCCCCCGGTATGCTGAACCCCCCCGTCAATACTTTAAAAATAATCAACTCGGTCATGCTGGGGGACACGTGGTATGTCTGTGGGACTGATTACCGATTGTTAGGTTGCTGTGCATTAAACGGACTCTTTCACAATTAAATTTATCTAATTGTAGCTCGACAAACCTTACTCGCTTTGCTCAGGTTTTTTCAGAGGTTATCGGCTTCCCTATGAATTCCTAGTTTTTGTTTGTTGCCTTTTTGAAAAGTAAACTGAATCAAAATATATATGCTGATATAATTCAAACTATATTTTTTTGTACTTAAAATGTCAGTAAAACTTGCATTTTTACCCTTTGTTCAAGGTCAAATTTCGTAGAATTCCAGATAAACGTTTTGACGGTTTTATATCCTCTAAGCCTAGTGCAATAAACATTATAAAATATTTTCTGAAAAACGATATAAATAACAAGAATTTTTAAAGACTTTTCAAAAAGTGCTCTGCTGCCCCAACGGCAATGTTATACAAATATTGTACAAAAAATCGTTTCTCTAATCCAAGAACGTGCTTGGTTCTATATTATTCTGTTTTCGATCCGATATCTCTCTGTCATCAATTTCTATAAAAGCGCAAAACACCTACTGTCTCTTATTAAATTTATCCCGTAAATGCAATTATAAAATCCAACATAAATATGAATGGTTTGAGTTACGTTGAGAATAAAAAAACAGAACAATTTTTTTTTTTTTTACAAAGCCTTATATTAATATTTTAACTCTTCGACTGTGATAAAATTTATTTTTCAGTTTCTGTTCATGATAGTATTGGTAACGTACATGTTTTTCGAAGATTTGTATCACATTTCTTTCAGACCTTTGTTGCCGATTTTCTAATCTACGAAACGGTTTACTTGTTAAGATTTTAGCAATTTTCTTTTCTTTTTTCACAAATGATTTCGATATGGGCACAGAAAACGTATTTTCATTCAATAACAGAGTATTGTATTATTTTCAGGATCTGTTACATAATGTAAATATTTGATTTAACGAATATTGATAAATAAACACACACACACACACACACGCACACACACACACACACACACACACACACACACACACACACACACACACACACACACACACACACACACACACACACACACACACACACACACACACACACACACACACACACACACACACACACACACACACACACACACACAAAATATGCTTTTTAAGTCCAACAGACTGTTCGCTAAACCCTTTAAACCTTCGAAGTCAAAGTTAAAATCTCAGCTGCAAAGTTGTTTCGCGAAGAAGACATTAAAAATAAAAAAAAACTTTGAAAATATTACATTTCAACTTTATTAAGTTTAAAAGTTGGCAACATAAAATACCGTACGGGGGCAACGAACGATCCGATAACACTAGGGTAATTAAAACTGGCAAAGTTGGCAACAAGAAAGTTTGACCTTGAACTAACGGCCGCCTCTTTATATTCCAACTTAGTTTGGTAACTGTGTCGTGTTTTCAAAAGTTACGAATTTTTTTCCGAATGACTTTTGTTCGTCGACCTTGGACTACTTACTGACCGTCTTCAGTTGAGGTCTGAATTACGGACACGCAACTGTTTCGCGAGTCTTGTGATGTTCAATCTTTTACACAATTAATATTTTATTTAAACTGTATTACACATGAATAACGTACATTATTTCGCACTTCCAGACGTAACACAAATATTAAATTTGTAAATATTTCGTAAATTAAAATTTATTGGGGTAAAAACACACTGTCCATAGTTATTTGGGTTAACATTTTAGAGCATTTATTTTAATAGTTTATTTTACGCCAATTGTTGTTTTGATATAAATGGTTTTATGAGGCCGTAAAAATATAAAATATATACAACAAAGAACACAAAACATATTACAAATTCACAAATTTAAAAATAATTTATAAGCGCTACAAGATTCGAAAAAAAATTCGATCCACGACTTCTAATTAGTGCGTTCTTCTACGTATAGCTGTAATATTTTCGTGAATAGTATATTGTGTTTTAGGTTTCGTGGATATTACGACTTGTATGCATAGTGTTGGTATTTTTACAACGTGATAGCAAAAGATTCGTTTTTTTCACTACAAAACAAGTTAATAATGTTACGCATTTGATTTACTGAAATGATAGAAGAAAATTTCCTAAAATCAAAACATTACAATAATTGTTTTTTGCAGTTTTTGAAAATCCGATAATAATTGGGGATCAAATCCTTATAAATTAACATTTAGAATTTTTGATGGAATTTTAAATGATATTTTACTCAGATTTTATTGAAGATTACGATTCTAAAAATAGATTTTCAAAAAGGTGTTTAAAAAGGTTGAACGGATTTTACTGTTTTTGTTTATATTATTATTAATATTATTATTGATATTATGACTTTCCTTATACTTTGTTAGACTAATGCAGACCCGGTATCAGCGTAAAGGTAAAGTAACGGGAAAAACTCCTGCTCAAACTAAAAACTTTGAGTGCCCTTTGACTTTTTTAAGATCCATAAATTATGCCAATTAGACTAATGTAGACGAGGGATGAACTAAAATATTGTAATATATATATATATATATATATATATATATATATATATATATATATATATATGTATATATGTGTGTATATATTACAATATATATATATATTTGTGTGTATGTGTGTGTGTGTATATGTGTTTGTACACGAAATCTTTTACTGATGGAAAAATTTTGAATCAAGTTGAAAACCACCGGTGTAAATCCGTTCGATACAATTGTTTCTAGGAGAAACGTTTCGACGTCTCGCCAAAATCAGATCTGCATCTTCGAGGTTATTCTCGCTCCAAGTCTTAAGTCGAACTCAAGTTATTTGAAACTCGTTTATTTCAGACTTGGAAAGGATAACCTTCTTGTTATTTTAGAAACACAATATTGTCTAACGGTTGTACACCGGTTTTCAATGTCACACACACACACACACACACACACACACACACACACACACACACACACACATACATACATATATATATATATATATATATATATATATATATATATATATATATATATATATATATTTATTTATTTATTTATTTATTTGATATATAAAACTGTTTCATAATAACATTTTAATCTTAAAATTTTAGAATTTTTAATTTCACTATCGTAATTATTTTTAAAATATGCTTAAATTAACACTTCAAATTTCAAATTTTAACAAGATATGAAAATGAAGCTGTCTGTGGTAAAGGTTCAGTTTGATTTTTCAGGTTCAGTTTTACATGTAGGCCTGAATAGGTGAAATGTTGCCTGTCTCGATATTATCGATTTTCGTATGAACTCATAGCAACGCGAATGTACAGCTGCGAGAGTAAAGAGCGGTCAGGAAGCTGATAAAGAGCTTGATGTTTGCGATTGATCAACTCCAACGCAAAATGAACATTTAATGTTAAAAAAAACAATCAAGACAAAACGATTCCAGTGATTGACAGAACCGCAAAGCGGGCTACGGTCACAACCACAGCTTCCTGAGGGAAAAATCTCGTGAATAATACAAAATGTTGACCTAAAAATACTTCAACGAGAGCTGATCTCTGCGAAATAAAAATCAAATCAATGGAGTTTATTGGAAAACAATGCTACACAAACAATAGCGGAAATACGGTGGAACCGGATCTTGAATGATTTAGTGCGTATCGATCGGCGGACTTCCTGGTTCGGCCCCTGAAGCACACGGGGTAGCCTAATTGTGTAAAAACTTCAACTGTTACAAAGTTATAGTGAAATTAAAAATAGGGTATAATTATTTCGTCCTAGAAATGTTCGTAACTTCTAATCAATTATTCCAATTAAAAACTTTCCTAACATTTTCATTTAATTTAAAAATCCGTTTTTAAGCTTTAAATAATCGCTGCCTTGACGTGATTTAAGCAAATTTTTAATATCGTAACGTATTATTTTTAATTAATACACTTTTTTAAAACATATTTCACCATTGTTAACAACGTTAAAGACTGTAGAAATTATTGCTTTAAATATTTAAATTGTATTCAAACATAAAAATGCTAATTTACGCAATTACAGTGCTGAATACGTTGTGGCAATCACATTTTAAAAATGAGTAAAATAAAAATTTATAACTATTTTTAGATTTACGATTACCGCCAAATTGGATGGTTTAACGGTTGTTTGCTGCATTTCGAACTTGTCCAAGCTGTTACCAAAATCGAACAGACAAAGGGAGGGTAAAAATGCAGTGTAGCCTGTTCTGCCTTTTTCGATATTTTTTTACTGAAACGCTTTAGTACATGCTCAAAAGCAATAATCCAAAATATAAAAGCACGGAAAACACGAGAAGTATGTAAAAAATCGAAAATAAAAGTGACAAACATAACCTCAAAATTGCTACCACGCGAAAGTCGCTAACGTGTTGTAGATAGGTAAAACGATAACAATACGTCTAAAACGGGGTTTGCGTGATAAAAAACTTTTTTTTAACAAAAACACCCATAACCTGACACGGTTGTAAAGCCTAACACGGTGATGCTTGAAGGAAACCTTTTTTTAAAAAAAAGAAAAATAATACTCAATACTGACACTGTACTTGCGTGGTGAGCCTAACTGATACAGATTAGGTATTCATCTTTCGATCGTATTCGTGTGTGCACCTGTCTCATAATCAACGCAATTAACCGAGTGGTTGACCGTGAGATGGACAAAGCCGTTGTCAGAAAGACAATTGTAAACCTTCAATTGTAAACCTTCCAATTCATGCATCACCGCAAAACCCGTTAGGCCTAACAATCTACAACACGTTAAAGACTTTCAGTTAGGTTTGGGGTTTTTTATTTTCGATTTTTATCGTACTTCTCGTGGTTTCCGCGTTTTTAACAAATTAAGTTTTAAAGGGCATGTCAGAAAGGCAATTGTAAACCTTCCAATTCATGCATCACCGTGTTAGGCCTAACAACCGTGTCAGTTAGGTTTGGGGTTTTTTGTTAAAACAAATTAAGTTTTTCATCACGCAAAACCCGTTTTACACGTATTGTTATCGTTTTACCGATCTACAACACGTTAGAGACTTTCGCGCGGTAGTAATTTTGAGGTTATGTTGGACTTTTATTTTTGATTTTTATCGTACTTCTCGTGGTTTCCGCGGTTTTATATTTTGAATTATTGCTTTCAGGCATGTAATAAAGCGTTTTAGTAAATAAAATATTGAAAAATGCAGAACAGGCTACACTGCATAAATACCAAAGGGAGAAACAAACTTTTATTTATAATTTTTTCATCCTTAAGAAAAGAAATCTGCGTTTCAGGATCAGCGCTTATTTCAAGGTCACGCTTTGTACGATAATGGTCGCTCTACTAGCACATTTCTCAATATTCGCAATTCGTTTTAAGAAAAACTTTTAAGAGAAGCATTTTAGACAAAATTAAATGAAATTTATGCTAAAGTTGTATCTTAAAACTGTTAAACCGTAGATAAGTCTGTTCTGCTAGTTTCGCTCTACAGCAAATTTAAGTCTTGATTTTCCTCCTAACCTGTTTCTGTTGCGTTACACAATGTCACTCCAAAACAATATGATATTTTGAACCATCTTCTAGCATTTGTACTTAAAACTTTATTCCAAAAAATTTCCCTGCGAAAGATTTTTAATGAAATAAAGATAAAATATATTTTAGGAAACACGTTTCATAAAGTTTTTTAATATAGAATTATGCACTTCCTTTCGGTAATACAAAGCTGCATTATTTAGCATACAACTAAATATTGTTGATGTTCGCTGCACCGCGGTGCTATGGGACTGGGATAAGAAAATCTTATTAACACCAAACATGATTTTAATTTAAACAAGTGGAAATTCAAAGCGCTCTTTAAAAAGTTACCAACTTTGGGAACTTGTTTGAAACTTAACTTATGAATTTTAAACTTTAAGTAAGTTTGGTGAAAAGTTTGAAAGTCGAAAGTGTGAATGAATTTTTATTATTAAACAGTTTGGTTAAATTACTTTGTCGACTGTTTGAAGGTCAGACTTGTCTGCTGGATCGTCGTTTGTTGTTTTACTACCTTTAAAGAAATAAAACGTGATTGCACAAACTTTTTTCGTACTATTTAAAGCGATTTTAATGTAAGATCTTCAGCACGTCAAAACATTCGTATTTCTTTGAAAAATCCGTTTCAGCAGATAAAAAACATAGAATAAGAATAATTAATAGGCTCAATTTACTCGTAATATTTACTCAAAGTTTAGTAATATAATAAATGTATATTGTGTGTAGAATTTCAGATAGAATATTTTCTCTTTAAGATGAAATAGTAAAAACGAACTTTGTTCTTTGTTCATAGTTTATTTGCTATTATTAAATTTTCCAGAATAATTTTTTATACACTGTTTTAGTTCTCTTTTCAAAAATCATTCGGAATTTTCGGATCTTTGTCGATGACTTACAATCCGGGTTTTAGTAAGAACAGCAACCCATACAATTGTGGCACTTTGGACTGAATTTTAACAAAAACATATTTTCATAAAATCTGATTTTTGTTAGTTTTTAAAGAGCTTTGTTTGTAAAAAGTAGCTCAAAATTGAAATTCCTGATAAATTAAAAACTGTGTGTGTACATTAATTGTGAGAACTAACTAGGTGTCCTATACGCGTATCATCAATTTAATTAAAATTTTCAGTAATTTTGACAAACGAAGACAACAGCAAAATTGTCAATCACCTTAAGAAAAGGTTTAGTACATGCATTCTTTCATTTTGAAAAGGAAAATTTCTTTACGACTCTATAAATAACCACAAACGTGATTCTTCATAGACAACATTTCGGTAAGTAGTGTGCTTAACCTTTTAAGAAAACATTGCAGCGAAACAGTGCCTTCTCGTGACTCACCGCCAGTAGTGATGGACTATATATATACAAGTAACCAAGAAGGACTAACGTCAGACGTAACCTCGGAACGAGTGCTTCTGCCGACGTTAATAATACATGGTGCTAATGCGTTTGTCCGTACAGGGAGGAGGAGGAGGAGATTGGACTTGTGTTGATTTTAAGTGAAACGGCTCGACATGAAAGTTTAAGTGCAACTGTGACGTCACGTCTCGGTGAAAGAAACATTACTTGCTGTGGCTTTAAATGCGAAAATTCACCACATAAAAGTGATGGTAGCAAAATTTTCAAAAATTAAAACGACTAAGAATATCCTTAGTCATCTTGACCAATACTAAACTTGACCAACTTGATCTTTTTTCCGTAATTTCAATTGAATTTAAAAATTTAAATGATAATTTATGCAGCCAAATAAATAACTGTAAAACATTCAAATGTAAAAATAGAAGATAGAGTAGAATATGTAGACAGCTGTATCACTCAAGCAGAGACATACAAAAAAATGTGTCAAAATGAAATTTTAATCTTCTTTCTTCCCCAGAATGGCAAAAGATGTGTGGATGGTTAAAAATCTTTTATGTGACCACTGCTGTCCTCTCAGTTGGTCCAATGATCAAATATAAGCCAAATTTTGCATTAGGAGTTCAGTACTGTTTTTGAAGGTACAACTCATCTTTTCCTGTACAATTTTAACAATAATTTTAAGAACTTTCCAGAAATAAAGATCGGTTTATATTTTATATCTCTGGGTCATATCAGAATAACTGTTTTATTGGGACATAATTCTTTATTAGATGTTATTTATTACTGCTATTTTTTTAATTCTTTTCATGACAATTTAAACAGCTGTTGAAAAATTATGTTTTCGCCCTTGCGCTGTCTGCGTTTGTCGTCTTAGGTGTTCGCCATATTAGTAGCAAATATTAACTTTCTTCAATCTCTAAAACGTGACTCAATGCTGATCTTCATCTACGAAGGATTTTATATACAGAAATAATATTAGTACAGTAAAATTTAAAAAGTTAACTTCCTTTAATCTTCTATTTGCCTAGTATTCAGCGACAGTTGAGCGAAAATTCTGATTATTGCTCTCATGTCCTATTAAATTATTTAAAATATACGTAAATGAAATCCTGAGAAACCAAATTAAAGTACAGATAATATACAACACCAAAACTTTTACTTCGAGAGAAAAGTCTCACTAACTAGAAAATATATTTAAGATATGAATTTTAGTATTATAAAAATTTTAACAAGATCTAAGAAATTGATTTTGAAAAATACTTTCGATTTCTAAGTTTTTTATATATGGCTATTAACTGACTTTTTTAGG
Source organism: Callitettix versicolor (assembly GCA_022606455.1). Taxonomy (NCBI): domain Eukaryota; kingdom Metazoa; phylum Arthropoda; class Insecta; order Hemiptera; family Cercopidae; genus Callitettix; species Callitettix versicolor. Next base: position 93,981,340 of record CM040186.1, read on the forward strand.
AAGATAAGCACTCAAACGTTAAATTAGATCTAAATTTATATGCATATAAATATAAAAGAAGAAGTCTTGACTGACTGACTAACTGACTGATTCATAATCAACGCAGAGCCAAAACTATTTTAGCTAGCGACTTGAAATTTTCAGGGTACAATTATGTTACCATATAGGCGTGCACTAAAAAAGGATTTTGCAAAAAATATGATTTTGACGCCATTAAACTACTTATCCAGTCCAAATTTAATAATCAACGTACAGGCAATATTATTATATTGCCCTGGCTGGGAATCGAACCCGGGTCCTCGGGGTGAAAGCCCAGTATGCTATCTACTAGGCTACCGAGGCGGCTACATATTATCGATGGAACGACTACGGTTGAAAATCAGCTGTTTAGTTGATTATTTTTTGGCTTAAGAACTTTGTTGTTTCATGAAATCCTATGTTTGGGTCTAAAATTATTTATGGAGTAGATAACCGTTGTATATCTGGAAATTGTTCGATAATTTGTATTTCCGATTTGCTGTAAGACTTTACTACAGATATTTCCTCGTGCAAGCACAGAAACGTCCCCAGTTATAACACAGCTCTTTAAAACGTATTGTGTACCAAATTTAAATTTAAAAAACTAGCCGCCTCGGTGGCCTAGTTGATAGCGTACTGGGATTTCACCTCGAGGATCCGGGTTCGATTCCCGGCCAGGGCTTGGCATTTTCATACGCTATAAATCGTCTGCATTAACCCAAGTGTGCACAATAGTTGGACGTTAAAAAAAAATTAAAACGTATTGTTCTTAAGTTTTCTAACGTCTACATTTTCAAAATAGTGACTGAGAAGTAGGTAGTTCCAAAAACATGAAACATGTGCTAATATTATCCAATCACCACTGGTTGATTCGGAATTCTGAATATATAACGCACGGGCCAACAATGAAGCAATTATAGCTACATCAAATTTGTATTTTCTTGAAGTTTCCGACGCGAGCTAGTGACTGAATATTTATGCAGACCAGAGCCGTGGGACGTGGAACATCTGGCTGCCCCTTCAATCTTCAGTACATGCAAGCATTCACGCTCGTATTATTGTAATGTTCACAAACTTGCCCAAAAGATTAACACATCAAATAACTAATTGGTCCCCATAGCGTCCTTACTGAATAGTTTACATTTTTTGTCGCTAAATTACATAGAAATTATGGTGATTTTGAAAAAATTGACTTTGAAATTAATTCTGTTTTCAGGTCCCATGTATTTAAAAAGATTTTTTTCCCGAGTATGTCTTAATAAAATACAGTTTGTCTGTACTGTTATTGTTTCACCATAATCTGCAAAATCTCTTTATATATATATATATATATATATATATATATATATATATATATATATATATATATATACATTATATACATTATATATATATTATATATATATATATATATATATATATATATATAGCAAAATCCTTTCTCAGTGCATCTTGACATTGTTGTAAGAAGGTACCCTGAAAATTTCAAGTCACTAGTTATATTATTCTCGGCTGTACGTTGTTTATTAAATTTGGACTGGGTAAGTAGTTAAATGGCGTCAAAATGAATGTTTTGCAAAATCCTTCCTTAATGCACCTTGACATTGTTGTAAGAAGATACCTTGAAAATTTCAAATCTCTAGCTATAATAGTATTGGCTGTACGTTGTTTATTAAATTTGGACTGGGTAAGTAGTTTAATGGCGTAAAAATCAAATTTTTGCAAAAGCCTTTCCTAGTGCACCTTGATATTGTTGTAAGAAGGTACCTTGAAATTTTCAAGTTTTTAGCTATAATAATATTGCCTGTACGTTGATTATTAAATTTGCATTTTCACCCCATCGTCTGCATTAGCCCAAGTGTGCACAATAGTTGGACGTTAAAAAAATCCATCTATAATTACGTATTCAACATACGAAATTTTTACTACTCTTGCGGACGATTAACGTAATTACTTATAACAATAATTATTGTATTTAAATAATTGTTAAAAATGAAACATTAAGTTTTTCCTAAATTCTTTTGTAATTAATGTTGTTTTATTTAACGATATGGTTGGTAATTATACAGTACTAGCATTACCCGTCGCGGCTTTGCCCACGAAACTTAAACGGTTTCGGTAATGTAATAATTTAGAAAGATAAAAAAAATATATTAATAAAAGCGTGACCATCTAAACTCATTACTATTTTACAGTGAATATGAAAAAATATTATAACTTAAATATGTTGTTTTATTGTCTACAAACGTGTTCCATTTGAATTTAAGGAAATCTGATTAAAAATATTTTTCTCAAATATAAACATTTATATTTTTTTTATACTTTTGTTTTGGGGGGATGAATTCGGGGGAGGAAATGGTGAATTACGTGTAGTCTATCACAATTTGTTTTAGAACATTTTGTTTACTTTTAAGAAAATCCGATAAAAAATATTTTTCTCCGATTCAAACACTCTTTTTTCTCCAATGATACCTCTTTTCTAAATTTTTATTCTTTTAGGGAATGAATTTGGAAAAGTGTAGAAATATGTGTTTCATTATTTGTGTTTCATAGTATATTTCTAGAGTAAACGACCCAACAATTTTTTTTTTAATGCAAAATTAATATACCCCTTTTTTACATTTGCTACCCCCTTTTAATCTCTTTAGGAGACGAGTTTTGGTAAATGGTGAAAAATATATTTCATTATTTATATTTAACAGTAACTATTTTAGCTTTTAAGAAGGTCAGATGAAAAACATATTTTTTCCAATAAAAATTGTTATACCTCATTTTCACCTCTTTAGCAGATGTATACTGGAAAATCGGTTTTCAGCACACCCCTACCTTTGGTAGTAACATTGAAATTTTCAAATCTTTAGCTATTATAGTCTCGGCCATACGATGATTATTAAAGTTGGACTGAGTAAGTAGCTTAATAGCGTTAAAATCAAATTTTTACAACATTCTTTCTAGTGCATCTCGACATTGCTGTACGAAGGTACCCTGAAAATTTCAAGTCTCTAGCTATAATTGTCTCGACTGTACGTTGATTAATAAAGTTGGACTGGGTAAATTTAATGGCGTTAAAATCAAATTTGTGCAAAATCGATTTGCACAATCGATATAGTGTACGCCTATATCGTAACACAAATGTACCCTGAAAATTTCAAGTCACTAGCTAAAATAGTTTTGGCTCTGCATTGATTATGAATCAGTCAGTCAGTCAGTCAGTCTGGACTTCTTCTTCTATATATTAAGATAAGCTTAGTTAGCGTTATATCATGTTTTATAAAACAGCAGAGATCGTGAAATAAATGATTGAATGATTGATAAATGATTGGTAGCCTCTTTTAATCTACTCTCCTTGTTAATATGCTATAAAAAAATGTAGATTTAAAGTAAAATCGTTTTTGGAAAAAATATTAAATTAAACCTGACGGCTGTCGAGGTTTGTTATCGTTTTTCCGATTTTTCTGTATACAGTTATTTGTTCGTGTTTCAGATTAGTTAAAATACGAATACTGTATCATCTACAGCGGAGATTGTCGTGTCGTAGCAGTCTATTTACTTTTGAGCGAAGTTCATATCAAAATTATTTCAGCTATTTTTTATAAGATTTATGTTTTAGTCTTTCTTGAATTTTAAAGCTATTCAATTTTAATTACAAAAACTTCTCGTAGTATTTCTTGTAAAAAAGAGGAACGTCTTGGCTTAAAGTTTAAACCACATCGGAGTAGAAGGTTTTACTCTGGGAAAACAAAAATACTCTTTACAGACGGACATTAAGTAAAAGTCTTTTTTTCTTTGCTGCAATGAATCACGAAACGCACACAGCAGTTTGCAATAAAATATAAATTTTTGAGACAATTGTGATGGTACTATTTTTATAAAATAACAAAGAGGTGACATGCGAAGATGTTCGTGATTGCGAATATAAATTTAGAGTTTCAGAAAAGTCAATAATACAATTTTTATTGGATTATTAATAATAATATTATGTTGGCCTAATCTCGGTTGTTTAGTAAATAATACTCTCACTTCAAAAGCCAGTTCAGTCATTTCTTTACGCTAAAACTGAAATATGAAGCGACCCTGGTAGCGAATAGCATAACTACGACTAAGAAATTACGATGGGCTAACCACGTATCGCCCAAAAAGCTGTTTAGAAGGTTAAAACATCAATGATTATAAGAAATTTGTGTGAATATACATCGGATAATGTAAAGTACATTACAGAATTGAGGAAAAAACCTTAAAAATCTTTTTTTTAATATTATGATTTGTTTAGGCATTGTTTTAATGATATAAACTGAATTTCTTTCAGAATATAAAAACCAGCATCTACATCTCTTATTATTTACAAAACGTTTTTGGGTAAAATATAATGTTGTTCTCTCAAAACTTACGCTAAAATCCAGAATACAACACAACAATAAACCCTTTCAGATGACGTCACGGCTCAGTGTCGCCAACCTTTAAAACGAGGAACCAACGCCGCAGGGGTCTTCTCAAACTTCGCAACAATGCTGGTTGCGTGCCGTTATTGTTTTGTCATTTTGTCTCGAGTGCAAACTAATGTAACGGACCTTAGTCATGCGACGCCCTCCCCACTCCACCCCGTCTCCCACAAAACCCCTCATTATGGTATCAACTCGTAATACGGTGGCATTATAACTTGCTTCAAAACTGAATATTTTATTCTTACGCAATACTTGTAACAGTGTTGTTTATAAATATAAAAGGGCTAGTTGAACTTGTTTTGTTTAGCTTTGCTCGGTCTTTGGTAGATGGCTGACAAATGTTGTTTTATCTGCAAATGTCAAAATTGAATGTTTCCACGTAATATATTTCATTAAACGGTACTAACGTGAAATTATTCATTATGTTTTTTAAGAACAACTATTACACGATTTGTTGCTTCTTTGTTCATCGTAGAGTAATTCCACAACGTTTCCTTTTATGGTACGAAGGTAAACACCACTTAACGATAGGGATCAACGCACCAAATAGGGTTCTAGTATTTCCTTAACATTCTGAGACAATACTGACAAACTTTATCATAACGATTTTAAGGCTACATAAAAATACTTATGTTTAAGAAACAAAGAAGCACTAAACATATATTTGCCAGTGGCGGTTGATATATTGGCACTGTAGACAGAAGCACCAAAGAAAAATAATAAATTTAACATCACACTTTTTTGTACAATACATGGCATTATGACAAGTTTTTAAAATGATTAAGACAGCTTTTATTTATTTTTTTTTTGCCGGCGAAAAACCGATGTGGGTATTATCGCCGATACTCAAAATAAAAATATAAAAGAACGAATAAAATAAAACAAAAATTTAAGTTTAATAAGAAAACAAACAAAAAAATATAATAACAAAAACAATTAAATAAAACAAAACATAATAACACTTATAGATATATGACTAAAACTAATTAACAATAATATATCTAAAAACAAGATACTCACAAATTATTGTAGGGCTGTAAATTGGCCCTACAACAATAACAAGGTAAAATAAAATAAATATAAACGTACCTAAAACTAAATAACAAAATAAAAACAACTCAAAATTAAATTAATAAAACATCAACTATAAACAATCTTTTCAGGGATGTAAAGAGTCCCACCAAAAACAATAACAAAAATATAAATTAAATTTTATTTAAAAAATTCAGACGATGAAGGAAGTCTAGAATCCGATCAACGGCCGAGGCACTATCTCCCAATATCGTCTGCAAACAATTGCTCAGACCACACATAACACGCAAATTTTGGAAACTATCGCAATCGAGCAATATATGTTTTATTGTGATGATTTCTCTACAGAACTCGCATTCAGGTGGGTTCCCGCCTCACATCATAAATCCATGCGTTAGCGAGGAATTACCAATACGGAGACGGGTGGACAGCTTTTTAAATTATATTGTTGAAACTTAATTGTAAACTTGTTGTAAACTTAAGGAGGCACTGCTTTGATCGCAGTGCTTAATCGTTGCATTCGGTTAAATTCGTTAAAATCGCTGCCATACGATTGCCTTGACTTATGAGCAGTATAAAGAGGCAAAACAACACTACGACTTCCGAGTTCCACAGTTCTTTTCGTTATTTGTGTAGTGAAGTAGCCTATAACTTGTCAATTTACTCCAGAAATTAATTTCACAACTTTAATGTTGCATTTCATTTTTAAGTGCATCCAACGAAAAAACCTCGCATGAGTGTTTAGAGAAACCGTTTAATTTATTTAAATATTGGTAAACATTCCAATGACAACGATAGAAATTATTTTTAAATGATTTCTTCTAATATCTTGTTAAATTTATTATTCGCATAATAATGTAAATGTAATATATCGGGTGATTGGTGGGAAAAATAAAATTTTCTGTACAAAATTGTACAAAACACCCCTTATTAAAATATCCACCTGTCACCACTGCTTCTTACAATTCATTCTTTTAGCATACCAAGGTACTGAAGAGTTTTTAATTAATCTCAATTGGAAAATTAACTATTCGTACAGCCTTCGAATCTATGACCAAAGTTCGGATTCTAATCGTTACTCGGTACCTTGCTATGAACGCCAATACTGATCTCTAGAAAACTTTTTGATAATTCGTTATAAATCACATATGTAGTAATTAGTAAATTTGTGTGTGAAAGAGAGTGAGATTTTAAAATAAAAAATTAAAAGCTAATTTACGCAAATTTAAAGCCGGTTAAAGGAGTAAAATGAGTATTTGTAAAATATAACAATTAATTATTTGTTATGTGATTACTTTTTGGAAAATATATTCCCTTGCGTCACCAAAACAGCATCGTGCCACTATTATTCTACTATTAAATGTAAATTACAGTACAGTGCAATATCCCGTACTCACTAGAATCAACACCACATATAAACGTATAAAACTGCTATCAGCAGCACCCTTGTGTACATAAAACATACGTAAACCAACGTTAACGAGAATACCATAAAGGCAAAGGTGGTCGATGTAAGGACGGTCCTTTACTATAATAATTAGCCTAGTTCCTTAAACTAAAGCACATTAATGTTGTGTCCAAAGGAAACTTTCTGATTTGTGTAGACTACGGTAATTCGGAAACAATGTTTGGGGTAGCATCTGGTGCGGTAAGGAGGCGCTATGAATACAATATTTCATTACAAGTAAGGAGTAGGGTGAGGTGAGGTGGGTGTTTCTTGGACGATTGAAAACTGGCCCCACATCTGAGCTGCAAGCCACCCTAAGTAAGCTTCTTAATACGGGCGGGTATACTTTTAATTGCAGCAAATTTATGATTAGATTAGGTCGGATCGCAAGTGTGGTGAAGTTATTGCTTCTTGTCCAAAACAGTAAGGCGAGATTTCAAGGCACAAATAAAAAGTTATTACTTTTTATTGCTTCAAGTAAATGGTGCATTCAATTTTTCTCCACAAAAATTTAGTTTGATAGTTATCAACAATTAAAACACATTTATCAAATTTTAGTTACATTTTCAAAAAAAAATGCAATGTAAAAAATGTAACGATTTATTATTGTCTTTTAATAGCCATTACTTTTAAATGTACAAACAAATTTTGCTGTGTAATAAAGGAAAATAAATTTTGCTCATTTTAATTATCAAGAATCAATGGGATCAGATTGTAATTGTAAGGAAGCAGTGGAATCATATATTAATTTTCAAGAGGCAATGGTATCAAATATAAATTATAAGGAAGTATCACAAGTAGATTAATTTTTAGAAAGCAGTAGAAATAGATTTTAATTTTTAGGACGTAATGGGAAATCAGATTTTAATTTTCAGGAAGCAGTAGGATCAGATTTTAACTGTCAGGAAGCAGTGGGATCAGATTTTAATTGTCAGGAAGTAGTGAAATTAGATGTTAATTGTCAAGAAGCAATGGAATTAGATTTTAATTGTCAAGAATCAGTGGGATCAGACTTTAATTGTTAGGAAGCAGTGGAATCAGATTTTTACTTTCAGGAAGCAAAGGAATCAGATTTTAGTTGTCAGGAAGCAGTCGATCGTGTTTTAATTGTCAGGAAGCAGTGCAATTAGATGTTAATTGTCAAGAAGCAATGGAATCAGATTTTAATTGTCAAGAATCAATGGGATCAGACTTTAATTGTTAGGAAGCAGTGGAATCAGATTTTTACTTTCAGGAAGCAAAGTAATCAGATTTTAGTTGTCAGGAAGCAGTCGATCGTGTTTTAATTGTCAGGAAGCAGTGCAATTAGATGTTAATTGTCAAGAAGCAATGGAATCAGATTTTAATTGTCAAGAATCAATGGGATCAGACTTTAATTGTTAGGAAGCAGTGGAATCAGATTTTTACTTTCAGGAAGCAAAGTAATCAGATTTTAGTTGTCAGGAAGCAGTCGATCGTGTTTTAACTGTCAGGAAGCAGTGCAATTAGATGTTAATTGTCAAGAAGCAATGGAATCAGATTTTAATTGTCAAGAATCAATGGGATCAGACTTTAATTGTTAGGAAGCAGTGGAATCAGATTTTTACTTTCAGGAAGCAAAGGAATCAGATTTTAGTTGACAGGAATCAGTCGATCGTGTTTTGTCAGGAAGCAATGCAATTAGATGTTAATTGTCAAGAAGCAATGGAATCAAATTTAAATTTTAAGGAAGTAGCACAAGTAGACTAATTTTTAGAAAGCAGTAGAAATAGATTTTAATTTTCAGGAAGTAATAGAATCAGATTTTAATTGTCAGGAATCAGTGGGATCAGATTTTAATTGTCAGGAAGCAGTGGGATCAGATTTTAATTGTCAGAAAGCAGTGGAATCAGATTTTTATTGTCAGGAAGCAATGGAATCAGATTTTAATTGCCAGAAAGTGGTGAAATTAGATGTTAATTGTCAAGAAGCAATGGAATTAGATTTTAATTGTCAAGAATCAGTGGAATCAGATTTTTACTTTCAGGAAGCATAAGAATCAGATTTTAGTTGTCAGGAGCTATCGAATTAGATTTTAATTGTCAGGAAGTAGTCGATCATATTTTAATTGTCAGGAAGCAGTAAAATTATATGTTAATTGTCAAAAAGCAGTGAAATCAGGTTTTTACTGTCAGGTAGCAATGGAATCAGATTTTAATTCTCACGAAGCATTCAAATCAGATTTTAATAGTCGGAAAGTAGTCTAATCATATTTTAATTGTCAGGAAGCAGTTGAATTAAATTTTTATTGTCAAAAAGCATTTGTATCAGATTTTATCTGTCCGGAAGCAATTGTATCAGATTGTAGTTGTCAGGAATCAGTGGAACAGATTTTTAAATGTAAGATGAAAATGTTTTGAATGTTATTGTAGTCGTATTTATTATTTTTTCTTGTTCAAAACTGTTCGTATCAAAGTTCACATTAATTGTTTATGTGGTTTGTTTGTTAGAACTACTTTCTGGAAACTCGTTTAGCCTATATCATACTATCGAGGCAGCTACGTGCAGCTATTATATAAATTACTAATATTTAATTATCATAAAATGCTTTTGCTCTAAGCAAGCACAGTACAAACGAATAGCCCATTGTTGGGAGTCATTGAATATGGATAAGAAAAGTAAAACTTTGGCCAAATGTAAGTCCCGCGGCCTGTATTTACATGGGCCGGGCAGGCTGACATGTGTTCCAGCCAGTTATGCATATTTTAGCCCTTTCTGGTCACTTTGTTATCTTTCAGGAAAGTTGTACGGTTTTAGGGCCTACGAACACACGTCTCTGTAATTTGTCACTTTTATAACGTTTGTATTGTCATTGTTCCCTTATTTTTTTTAAAAAACGCTACAAAATATTATTTACAGAGAAAGAAAAGTTTTTGACATCAATTATAATATTATATACATTACACGCAATATTTAAAACGCTTATAAAATATAAATGTTTGATAGTGTTCAAACAAAGTACAATTTTTTTATTGTATTTCGTTTATAAATTACTAATTTGATTTATTTACAAGAAATTAAGACTTTTTTAAAAAATTCGCTTACAACAGGTTAGTACGCCAGCTGTTATTAATCACTGCAGATTATTTTCGGTTTACATTTGAACCGTATATAATTTATTTCAAATTTGATTCACTTTCTTAAGAGAAAAAAGTTTTAACATTAATATTTTAACCAAATAATATTTACCTATTTTGAGAATCTAGGCTGATATTCTGGGGTTTTTCTTGGTAGTTTCGGAATTATAATATCATAAACATAATTCAATGTGAGACATTTTTTTTGTTGCTAATATTAACAATACATTTTGAGTAAACAAACAAACACACACTCGCGCGCCTGCGCACACACACACACACACACACACACACACACACACACACACTCACATATATATATATATATATATATATATATATATAAAACATTAAAAACAGAAGTTATACATCCACTCGACACAATTATTTTTAGAAAACATTATTCTGACATTTTGCCAAATGGTATTTCGATGTTGTTCTCGCTTCAGCTCCAACAACCTAGAAGATGTCAGATACGATTTCGGCGAAACGTCGAAACAATCTTTCTTCTAGAAACTATATGTTCTTTTTTCTGCTTAACTCGAGCGCACGCGTGTGTGTGTTGTTATTTTAGCCTCATCCCGTTAATTTAAACACAATAATTAATTTGCACCTTGCAAATTTCTGAAGCGATAAAATGAGCTACTAAAGCGATCATTACGGTAAAACCCAGATTCCTCTTTATAACCAATGATAAACACCTTAACATTTTTTTATAATAGCATTTTAAAAAATTCAGTTCCAAAAACATGAAAATAAATCTAACGGTGGTCAGGGTCATTCTTTTGAATGCTCGTTTAAGCATATTTGAACGCAGATTACTGTCACATAAATCTTCAAACAAATTTGACATTAAAAGAAACAAGCCTACAGTGCTGTTACTTTGGAATAATCCAATCCCGTCATTGCAGCGAGACAGCTGCGTGCCGCCTTTATTTCCTTTTCCGTAGAGAACGCATTTGTTACCCTAATAAAACATACGGTAACCTGTCTATTAATACTTTACATACGTTTAGCCGCACTTAACTCTCTCTGTTACACAATATTTACACGGTTGATGTGTTTTTGTACCCGGCAGCTGAGTTGCGGGGGCGGGGTTGAATCTAGCCGTGTAATGACGTAATAAAGACTGCCCCTATTTTACGACATGCCGTAAACCTTAAACAACACAATTCCGTCTATCTCGCTCACTAGCGCGTGATTCTTTACTAGCTCACCTCTTCACTTTGTTTATTATGTTTGACAATAAATACAACAATCGCACACGCGATGCTAGTGTGGATATCGTTGTAATTACCCAGTCCGTGGATGAGGTACGTTTATCTGGGCACTACATCGGCTGGCGTTACATCAATGTTGGACTGGTCATTGTTTGAATGAACATACTAATTACACTCTGTCAGACATGCTAATGAGTGCCGTCTAATTAACGCTACAAGTTATCGTAATTACAATAACAAATAATCGTTATCACTTCAGATTAATCGTAACAAGCACCTGTATCGAAAACAAAAAGTTTACAATATCACACAATTTTTTTTATTTTACACTTTTATGTAACGTTTCACCATCGTAATCAGTGTAATAATATAAATTAATTAGCGTCTTTAACTTTTTGTTATTAGCATATGTAAAATGCAGATTTGAACGCCGAATAAAATGGAAAAGATCAGAGATTCCCAATAAGTTTAAATAAGTTTTCAACAAATCTCAAATAAGTTTAAGATAAAAAAGTTATAAATTCTTGATGATATACGAGTTTGAAAAAAATCTATAATCAAAATGACTAGCGGGCGCGCGGACATACACACACGCGCGCGCGCGCACGGTGACACTCCTAACTACTAAACACATGCGGGGAGGATTTGGGCTCATTTCAAGATGGCAGGGTCCATTACCCACACTATTATTTGCTCACTTATCAATAGAAGTTCGTTAATAAAATATTTTGCCTTACTAATACGTTTAAAAGTTATAGTACACCATTGCGCATGCGTATACTCGTGTACTGGGTGTTTAGCAAGAGCCACTGCACTCCACTGCACAGCCCATCCATTACAGCCGGAGTCTATGCTATTAAAAGTTTCGGATTTGTTTGGGCTGCAGCTCCGAACTTGAACTTTTCACTCTGAAATGTGGTTTTTCTCCTCGTCCTTAACCGAAGAGGATACATGACGGCGGGCATGTTAATATTTCATTTACATTCAAATTTCAGACAATACCGCTGAAACTTTGTTTGTGCTTGTGTGTGTTCTCCTATAGCGTCTAAACTGTACGAATACGATTATTAAATTTTATCTTTATTTTGTCACCATAAGAAATATAATGCATGTTTATAATGTAAACAAATAATAAAAATGTTACAATTCTTCTAACGTTGGTTATGTCACCAAGAAACCCTCCGGAAGATTTGACGAGAAACAGTAAAATAATAATAATTTCTAGAAGTATGTTTAATACACTTTCTTAAAATTTGTGTCTTGGGTCAGTGTAGCAAGTTTAAATCAACCAAAATTTTCGATTAGAAAGTAAATACTTTCTAAAAAAGTATTTAAAATACTGAAATACTGTTTATGTAATATTAAATACTGAAAAAAAGTATTCTAAAAAAGCCTGGGGCTTCAAAAAGGCACGTATTCATATTCATACCGATAGTCAGGCGGCAATAAAAGCACTTGTGGGTCCTAAAATACAGTCCAAGCTGGTCTGGGAGTGTAGGAAGAACCTTGACAATCTCTCCCGGGATAACTGGGTAACTCTTCACTGGGTTCCGGGGCATAGGGGAGTTGAGGGTAATGAGGAGGCAGACCAACTGGCTGGACTTGGATCTGCATTTGAGTTTATCGGACCTGAGCCGGTTTTAGGGATTTCTCTATCGTTGGCCAGGCCCGCTATTAATGGGTGGATTACATGTCAACACCAGGTAAGACGGGACAACCTTCATGGGCATTCCCATAGTAAACGTCTCTTAAGCAAAGTTCCTTCTGGAGGAATCAAAGGGGCAGCAGATGTCCTGGACAGAGCATAACTCAGGAGGATCATGGGGCTCATAACAGGGCACTGTGGTCTGAGGGTGCATATGAACAAGATAGGTGTGTACCACGGAGAAACCGTGTGTAGATTGTGCAGGAAGGAGGAGGAAATTGCAGGTCATATAATTTATGATCGTGAGGCTCTTGCTAGTAGGAGGCTAGGGGTTTTTGGTTTCCAAGACCCTAGGGATCTTCAGCAGTGTGAGCTAGTCAGTGGGTTGTTGGATTTTTTTTTTTTTTTTTTTTTTTTTTTTAACGTCCGGCTATTGTGCACACTTGGGCTAATGCAGACAATCCTTGACAAACTTGTGGGTTGTTGGAACTTATTAGGGGCACCAATCTGCTGAACTAGGTATTTTAAGAGGTAAGTTGCACAATAGGGGTCAGTTGATCGCAGTGCCTGGGGTTGAACAAATCCCTTCCTCTACAATGTAATCTAATATAAATACGGGAAACAATCCCACCCTGAAGGCGGACTTTTATTATTATTTTGTAAAGTGAACTCCCGAGTAATAATTTCTGTTTTAAATTTTGTACTGACTGTTCTATTTACAATTTACCGACATCCTTATATACAGCTCTCAATTTTTTTCTTTCGATATAGCAACTACAAGCTGTTTTGGGTATTTTTATAAAAATTTTGAGTAAAATTTGATCGAAACTCTAAGGTTGTTTTTCTTAGAAAATCCGATTGTTGACGATTATTTTCACCACAAAAAACAGCTCGGATTTTATTTTGTATTGTCCCGAGATAATTACCGACCAGAAAAATCTTGTCAAAATCTGTTATTTCGTTTAGTCTCTAGCGATTGAATAGACATCCAGACAAACAGTAATTCATCAAAATCTCAAAATCGATTTTTATCAAAATTACAACACTTTCTGTAAATTTCATTTGGTGAATTAATATAAAAATATATTATGAATTCATATTGTAACTTCATTTTGTTTTTTATTTACTACTAAGCAGTGTTCTCCTTTTGTTTCAATCATGTTATATTGACTGAACCTGACAAACCAATTCCATTAAAACCGATTTTCAAAAACCTACTTTGAACCAGTTTTATTATTAGCACAGTTTTAAATAGAAATAACGAAGCGCTGAAGCTGCCGCTGCAACTAATTCGCGTGAAAACTTGTCGAAACTCGTGTAAATAGTTTAAATTTGTATCGGAGACGCTTAATCAGCTGAGTGCGTACGAGCGCGCGCATACGCCAAGCGTACTTTGCACTTAGTGATATAAGGCAGCCTTATATATCCTATAACTCGTCAAAAAGTTGAATCAAGTTTAGCGACACCTCTCCCCCATCCTTACCTCTTCGTACACATATTGGTGCACGTGTCAAAGTAGAAGACAATTCGATGTAATGTGCATTGTGCTGAGGCTTGTCAGCATTGGTTAAGTCAGCACCGAGTTGTAGAGTGTAATCCATTTACCTTCAGGCAAGTATTAATTTGTATCAGTCCGTGTGCCATGTATTATGATGTAAATCAATTGTAAATATTTGTACTTAATAGAACCTTCACTTCTTTCTATGAACCTGTTTATAGACGATTTTGAGGAAATAGAATTTTTGTTAATTATAATAATGTGTTTTCCCAGAAACAAATTTGAATGATTTTTTTTAATCATACCACTTTCCGAAATTGGTCAATTTATTAATTAACCTTCAGCAACACGTATACGCACGCACAAGATCTATTAAAATCTAAGTGAGGCGATGATAACCTTAACGGTTTTTCGCCGGGAATTTTTTTTTAATAAGTGAAAATATTTCACTTAGACCATTTAGTTTCATATCTTCCATTTATTTAAAAATATCTTTAAAAATATCTTGACCGTTTTAGTTACAGATGTTCTGAAATTGGTAGAAACTTTCAAAATCGATTTTTCACTATTACAGGACTACTAGGTGTATAATTCGTATAAAAAAGTAATATACCTAATAATCTACAACTGTAGAAGTACGATAACATATTTCCATTAATATTTCCTGAACAAATTTGGTTTTTTGTTAACGAAAACAGTATATGGTGCTTTCAAAAATATTACTGATCGATTAGCGATTAGTTGATAAAAGCCAATTGTATTATATTGTTGGTTGCCAGTGAAAAAATGTTATTTAACATAAAGCATAATAACGTCACTTAACTGTAATAATAACGCAGAATCTACAATCCGAAAAAAAACATGTTATGATTTTGCTACATTTAGTTTTTAACATAATCATGTTGTTTACAAATCCTCCTAGACAAATAGGAGCAGGAATGGACATTGAATTGCAGAACTAGAATAGCAAAAACCTCGATTAAGTTATAGATTGTCTTTGATTAAGTCTTACGTAGATAGGAATAGAAGTAGATAATGAATTGCTGAACTAGACTGCCGTCGCAAAAGGAATAACGATTACTTCGATTAAGTTATAGATTGTCTTTAATTAAGTCTTACGTAGATAGGAATAGAAGTAGATAATGAATTGCTGAACTAGACTGCTGTCGCAAAAGGAATAACAATTACCTCGATTAAGTTATAGATTGTCTTTGATTAAGTATTACGTAGATAGGAATAAAAGTAGATAATGAATTGCAGAACGAGGTCGGTGCAAAAGAATAGCAAAAATCTCTTAAGTCTTACGTAGATAGGAATAGAAGTAGATAATGAATTGCTGAACTAGACTGCTGTCGCAAAAGGAATAACAATTACCTCGATTAAGTTATAGATTGTCTTTGATTAAGTATTACGTAGATAGGAATAAAAGTAGATAATGAATTGCAGAACTAGACCGTCGGTGCAAAAGAACAGCAAAAACCTCGATTAAGTTATAGATTGTCTTTGATTAAGTCTTGCGTAGATAGGAATAGAAATAGATAATAAATTGCTAAACTAGACTGCCGTCGCAAAAGGAATAACGATTACTTCGATTAAGTTATAGATTGTCTTTGATTAAGTCTTACGTAGATAGGAATAAAAGTAGATAATGAATTGCAGAACTAGACGGTCGGTGCAAAAGAATAGCAAAAACCTCGATTAAGTTATACGAGATTGTTACTTCGTAGATTGTCTATAGTATATAAGAATAGAAATAGATAATGAATTGATGAACTAGACTGCCGTCGCAAAAGGAATAACGTATACTTCGATTAAGTTTTAGTCTGTTACGTCATAGGTAGATAATAATATGAATGAACAATGACTATGGAAAATTTGGCCTCCGTAAAGGAGTTACAAAATGTTATATATAGGTTGT
Organism: Callitettix versicolor; assembly: GCA_022606455.1. NCBI lineage: Eukaryota > Metazoa > Arthropoda > Insecta > Hemiptera > Cercopidae > Callitettix > Callitettix versicolor. The sequence goes on from CM040186.1 coordinate 93,997,655, forward strand.
AAAATGTTTAATTAAAAATAAGTATCGTATTGCAAAAATATTGTGAGTGTAACAATAGTGTTATATTTTATATACTAACAATGCAAATTTGGAGATTAGGAGATTTGTTTTTTTAATAAAAATTACGTTCACCGCTTTAAATAATATTACTTTATGCCTAGCTAATAAAAAATCCTACACGCCAATTTTAAGAACGCCCAAAAATTGACGTATTATTCAAAAAAATGAGATTGTTTTGAAAAAAATTAAATTATCGTATATCATTGCTCTCGCTAGATGATTACAGAAATTAATAATATTAGAGTATGTTGATAATTTTAGTTACATTTTGAATAATAGCAGATTCTCAGCAGTAGAAGAAGGCACAGAACTCGGATGCGCAGGGTCCTTGCGCAGATTGTAATTATTAAAAGGGAGATGGTCGCGGTTTGTTAGTTCTTAATGAACCGCGAGCAAAGAAGTAGAAGAAAGGATTCTCCATTAGAATAAATGAGAAGAAGTTTAAGTGACAAAGCAGTGTTATCAGACAGACAGACAGACAGCAGCTAAGAAATCTCAACGGCTTTGGTGAATTAGTCAGTTTTGTTTTGTCTTTTATTTTATTAGGCAAATTATAAGTACAGCACTGGTTGTTGGTCTCCTTTCTATAAGGATCTACTTAACATCACATTATTAATTTTTGATTGGGATACACTATGATTACTGCACCTCATAATTAATTACAAATTCTAAAATTATGGTTAAAAAAATTATCCCAACTTCTATTTTCCCGAAAAAGAGGCATAATTTTCAAAATCTTTTTTTGTGTTTAACGTCCGACTATTGTGCACACTTGGGCTAATGCAGACGATGGGATGATTTATCGTATGAAAATGCCAAGCCCTGGCCAGGAATCGAACCCGGGTCCTCGGGGTGAAAGCCCAGTACGCTATCAACTAGGCCGCCGAGGCGGCTAATTTTCAAGATCGGTCAATTAGATTTTAAAATTTAAATTCATAACTGAATTATACCGAATTTTAAACAAAAGAAATTCTTTTGAAAGTAAAACGAAAGTTAAACAAGCCAGACAGTTTACTTTTTTCGGTTTTCTTCAGTAAAGATTTTTAATTTAAAATATGACATTTTAAAATGGTATTAAAAAAAATTGTACAAAATATGACTAAAATTTGATGTACAAAATTTGAGAAACTAAACTAGTTTTACAGTTTTTTACGAAACCAACACGTTTTTTCATGATACTTGAGGAAATTTGATTAAATACGATTTTTGTTAACTTTGAATGTTATAGTTCAAAAAACTAGAAAACAAAATACATTTTTTTAAATTAATGAAATTTCTGTAGGTATGAACTAATATGAACCTGTATGTAAAATTTTATCGAAATCATTAAACTCCAGTTTCCAGCTATGTGCACACCCACACAACCACACAAAAGCACACCAAAGTGATGTTTTATTTAAAATTTTACTCTGGATAAACAGAAATAAATTCAGACCGCAGTTGAGCGTTTGTTTTATTTTTTGTATTTTTTCCAACCACCGTGCTTTTAATTTCAAAATTGGTATAATAATAAGTTGGGTTCTAACAAATGATAAAATATTGATTAATATTTGATGTTTACCTACAATATCCGAAAACCATAAAATTTTACAATATGACTCACAGAAGCACCCTAATACATTTCGCAGTTACCTTGCCAGAAGCGACTCCTTGAAACAAATTTGCTGTCCGGACGCTATTTTTCATCCCTGACATATTATTTGACATGCAAACAAAGGGCTCAGCTGGGCAGTACGCCATCCATCTAGCGTTAAGGTTTTGACGGGGGGAGGTCTTGACCACAAGTCCCAAGGGCCACCGCGTCTCCTAATCTACATTTTCCAATACAAGATGCGCTATTCTTTTACGGCTGTCAGTGTTTGCATACATCAATGCATAACTAATGGTAAGATATAGAATGTTATATTCAATACAAATAATTCACTCTATTCCTACTTTTAATGAGAAACAATTTATTTAAACTGATGTCTAATTGTCGTGTTAGGAACATTTCCAAAAAACTTAGAACATTGAATAATATCTCGTGAACAAATATTTCGTTACGTAAACATAAAACGAACCACTAATTGATTTCAATAATTGTTTAAATACTTCGTTTTATTATTATTTTTAACTTAACATTGGTGTAATTTAGGTTATGTTTATAGAACAATACATGACATTTCGAGAATGTGTACCAACAATCGTTCTTTAGTGCCTAATGTAAAACCAGAACATTAAAAACCATAACATAAGCCTAGATCTCTAGGATCCTATGTTATAATACTAAAACTAAGAATTTGGTTTACTAAAAACTAACTCTAAAAAACAAATCTTGCATCCAATCAACAAATCACGTTGCAAAACGTTTACACAATAGGTGGCAAATGGCGTGTTCTAGAGTAAGCACTTGAAAGAGGCACTCGACTTAAACTCTTGAAACGTTGTGATTTTCTATATACAAAAATGATGTCCAATTAAAATTTCCAATTAAAAAAATCGATTATTCCATCGATAAGTTGTAATTTTAAAAACAAAAGTTAGTTTTCCATAAAAAACAGTTTAGAACTAACTCTTTATTGTTTTGTAAAACCACAGTCCACCATCGTTAAATTTTCATCAAACCTCTGATTGCAAGCGAGTTCATATTGTCATTTTCAATCAAATTTTAAATGCATGTTTGATTTCAGATTGGGAGTTACTCACATTTGAAGATGGATGGTAGGATTTTGGCAAAACGTTTGGACAATTTTTCTTCTATGAACAGTTATAACTTGCTCGTGTACAATTTATTTCAAGATTGCTCATATTCTGTTATACTAAATTAATACATTTCAATACGGGAATTTTCCTTGCAGAAAATTTGCATAAACGTAAATGTAAACATCCGAGAATAAAACACTTGTATTTGTTGCATTGTAGGAAACCTTAAGGATTGTTTCGGGTAATGAACGCATGTTTAGGTAATCATCTGATAGAATAAAATTGTCTACATAAGAATAACATGGGAAACTCTCAAAGTGTTCGACGTGAAGCCCTAAGGATAAAATTAAAGCCTAAAGGGCAAAAATACCTGTCTTTTAAAAAATAATGAGCAAATCAGTCGGATGTAATGGCCACATTGACTTGTGTTAAATCTTGTCAATTTGTTTAATACAAAGGCTATATTATGAATAAATTTCATGACCCATAAAAACGGTTTATTGTTCAGAATCGGCATTTACTACTTCATGATTGTGTGACTGACAATACTGTTACGGTTGCCCCAACAGATATCCCAACAAAAATTTTGGTACAATAATTTCTAACAATAGAAAACAAAATACAAAAAAAATTGATAACAAGAAAGTTTGCAGAGTATAACAGAGTTTATTAGAGAGCAGACAAGCAAAGGTAGAGAGTAATTTGTTATGTAGGTTGCTACGGGGGGCGGGGGGAAGGAGGGGTAATGGGGCGAAATAATCGCCATACTTAGGAGCTCTGCACATCACTCACTCTGTCATAAGTTGATCGTTGTTCCCGTCAACAAAGAATGCTTCAACAGTTTGCGTTATCAACGCTACCAGTACCAACTGTACACGGCTAAAATTATCGTACACGTTTAGATACAAATTAATAAATACTACATGGATGGTTGGAGTTTTAATTGATATCACTACCAATTGTACAAGGTAAAAGTAAAATTAATAAAGAATGGTTGCAGAATTTGCGGTATTAAAGCTAGAAGCACCAACTGTAAACTAGAAAATTTTATACCAGATTAGGGAATCATAACAGACTAGTTACAAGATTTGCGTTAACAACGGTATCAATACCAGCTGTGAAATGTAAAATATCGTACTAAATTAAAACATCGTTAGAAGGACGGGTTATATGGTATTGCTACTTACTCTACCAACGTAACTGGAAAATATCGTACTAAATTAAAACATCGTTAGAAGGACGGGTTATATGGTATTGCTACTTACTCTACCAAAGTAACTGGAAAATATCGTACTAAATTAGAATGTCATTAGATACAACTGCTGATTGATGATTCATCTTTAGCAACGACGAATTCATGATCTATGATCTATAATTTATCCATGTTATCCATAATAGTAATTTAATTTTACAAATATAATTCAACTTACAGATGAATTATAATTATGAAATACAAATATATATATATATATATATTAGCTTTTTATAATTAATATTACAGCACAAAAACTACATAATTTTAAATTAAATTGTGTAATATTTCATTTTAATTAATTCTAAAACTCAGCCTAGATTTGTAATTGTTTTATTGAATTATATCGTATCTAGCTTAAACTACTGTAACTTTTAATGGTCGTTAATTTTTTTAATTAAATATTCTTTACCTTCCACATTGAACATTTTCTTAAATTCGACCTAAATATTAGCTAAATTGTTATCATTCTCAGTCATCTTGATTCAATCCTGTACTTGCATAAACAGTTAGGTACGTTTACCAGCTTTTAAAATTACATGATATAATTATTGCTTTTCCATTCAGCAATGGTGTTATTCACGTGTTTAGATATGCATAGTGAGCTAAAAGCATATATAGTTAATAGAAATAATAACTGTGTTAGTTATACATAGGTGTCACTGTTTTTGGTGCATAATCTGCAATTTTATTTTGTAATTTGTAGGTTTGAATCAATCACCGATACGCTGGTCAGTTGCAGTTCTACAATTTGAGCTTTAAACAAATATTAATACAGTAATATATTTAAGGATTTAATACAGTTTACAAGCATAAGCTGGCTCTCTCTCTCTCTCTCTCTCTCTCTCTCTCTCTCTCTCTCTCTCTCTCTCTCTCTATCTATTTCTCTCTATCTCTCTCTCTCTCTCTCTCTCTCTGTCTATCTATATATCTATTTCTCTCTCTCTCCCCCCCTCTCCCCTCCCTATCCCTCTCCCTCCCTCCTCCTCTCTCTCTCTCCCTCTCCCTCTTCCTCCCTCTCTCCTCTCTCTCCCTCCCTCCCTCCCTCTCTCCTCTCTCTCTCTCTCTCTCTCTCTCTCTCTATCCACCTCTCTCTCTATCTATCTATCTCTCTCTCTCTCCCACTCTCCCTCCCTCCTCCTCCCTCCTCCCTCCCTCTCTCTCTCATGTATATATATATATATATATATATATATATATATATATATATATATATATATATATATATATATATATAGGCTTGAGGATCCAGAGGCTTCTCCAACACTACAAGAAGGCAACGATCTACGGATCTTACAAAATTTTATAGCCTATGTGTTTTTCTTCTGTCCTAATACGTGTGACAATAGTTCTTATGTTTATTTTTAATGTTTCTTTAATTATTTTCTGTTACAAATAATACTTTATATTAGATTTTCCACATATTATATTACTCTGTTTAAAGCATGAGATAACTAAAAGAAGTGATTACACAAACAATCAACGTATTTATGATTTTGTAAAGGATTAAACAATTCATCAATCAGAATGAATCTGAGACTTGTCTCGGGGTTGTTTAATTTGTAATTATGCTGAACCCCCCCCCTCTTCCACTAGACTGTGTATTTGCCTCACGCGCGGCAAACTGTAATGAAAATTTAGCCGAAAACCATAAAACTGCGAGGGGGAGGTAAGGGAGGGTGCTCTCGTGTGTTTATTAGCGCTCTGGTAACGGCTAACTGCGGCGTCTTCAGGTACAAGGCTAGTTAGGTAGCTGAACGTAAGGGAGAAAATTGGACTGTATACTCTTAGCTTTATATTTGTGTGTAGCCTATCGACTTCTATTAAAACAGAATAGAAGTTATATGTGTGTATATATATATATATATATATATATATATATATATATATATATATATATATAAGACATATCTATAGATCTAACTCAAGTTAGATTCACAAATTTTAAATAAATCTAAAACATTCTACGTTTAGTATCTATACGAATCATTTACTTTTGAACCATAAATTTCTTTCATTACAAATTTTCTACGCTAACTTTAATTAAAATTGTTCTTATTCAGGTCAAAAATAAATCTGCCTAACCGATTTTGCTAGATTAGACTTATTTTCTAATACCTTCTGAGTAGATTTTTGCAGTGATATAACTACAAATACTTTATGTTTTAATGGTTGTAGACAAAGCATATGCAAACAAATGGTATGTATTTTAAAAAATCGTGTAAATTTGAAGAAATTAATTTTTTTCGATTTACAAACAAATCTAAAATATATTTTATTTCAAATTAGCCTAGTTACGCTGACTTGAATTGTAGATCTTCATGTATGATCAACATTTGCACAAAATCTGATGAACCAATATTAAAAAATTATGTAATTTTTCCGTTTCCGTGACTGTAACTTCTGAATCAAACTTGTTTATAAAATTTAATGAGTCAAAATCTGTATGTAATAGGTTCGTAAGTCAATAATTTATTTTGTCTTTGTTGACTTTATTTTTTCCCTTAAAATATCTAATTATTAAAGTAAATTACAAATTATTTTAATACAAAAACACTCTATTTTTAGTGGTTTATTTTACTTTTCAACCGTGTAATTTCAACTATATATTGGGACATAAAAATGATCCAGAACATACATGCTCAAATCTAAGTAAAGAATGTTAATTTGTATATTATCCAGTGATACATAAACAGACACGCAGATCGACAGACAATCAAGTCTCTTTTAGAAATTGTTACCTAATAATGGAATATTTCCGTTATGACTTTACATTATGTTTATATTCACAATTGTTGAAATTTTGTATAAAAAAAAAAAAAAAATGTTTCGAGATTTGAAACGCCTAACGTTTTAGAACATAAGCCTACATACCTAATCCATACGTTTTAGTTGCATATTTAGATTGAAAATTCTCCAAATGTCGTGTAATGTCCAAGAACGTTTTTGTGATGAATGTACATCATTAATAAGTTTCACATTTGACTTACTTGAAATAATATCATTCTTATAAAAACAGTAATGATCTTGTTCAACATATTTTATTTTATATTTTAACTCTTAGACAATTTGCAGTTGTACGCGGGCCTAGCTCAGAATATTTATTTATCACATTGGTTATTACTATTATTGCAAAACACTGATATTACACCGGTTTATTACGTCTCGTATTGACTGCTACAAATCCATACAAACGAAATATACCGAGCGATTATATAACACACTTTTATTAGCGTTTATTTTGACGCATGCGCGCGACGCAAACTTGTAAACTCTGTAAACAGTGAATGTTGACTCTATAAATCTGCGAAACTTTTGCTGCGATCCATTGTTGAGAAATGTCGCCCGAGAGCCAATCGATCAAGGAGTAAAAAGAAAAAGTCCTTGGAAGCAGGCACCGTGCTGAATTTATTACCGAAAACTCTGCCCTTACACAAAAACAGGTTAAATGTTTTGTAATAGGCGATGGGTCTCTGGAAATACGATTTATTTGGCCCACTGCTTTGCTCCCGATATTAACCAATTTGTATCCATTCCCTTCCCGTCGGCAGCGCTCCGGAGGGGGCAATTATTTGGGGTTTTATGGGGTGAGAAATATAACTGCGCAAAGTGTTTCTGATAGTAAATAACACGATATTGCTACTCATATTTTGTTGATGATATTTTCTGTTTCATCTTTAACGGTTCGTGATGTTGTAACGAAACTTACTTTAATGTTACTTTATCGCTACAAACTAGGAGAGAACAAGCCATGTGCTTATCTGTTTATCTATGTACTATCTGCAGACTATAACTCTCTTATTTGTCAAATTTTCCTGTACAGCACATACTTGCTAACACTACTCCAAATAACAATCTTGGAAAATTTGTTTAAAATTTATATGAAGCATCTAAACTAAAAACAAATACTCAAATCAATATTTTCCTACGTCCCTATACTGTTATCAAGTTTTCTTTCTGACCATTAAACTTACGACTTTAACACTTTACAATCACGCTTAGATTTAGGGAGGCGAAAATATCCTCAATGTGTTTTTCGCCTTAAAATAACAAAAAAATAAAGTTTTCTTTAGAAAATGAGCTATCATGGTAAACCTCAAACCCGGGACTACGGAATGAGCTCTTTAATTATCAAATTTGTTTTGTGCTTCCTTTTATACCTTCTTATCACTGTTTGTATACAGTAGTTACCGTTTGTGTTAAGTTGTATGTCGGGGTTCATAATTTTGGTTCAATTTAATTCAAAATTTACACAAGATTTTTTTGTGTTTAACGTTCAACTATTGTGCACACTTGGGCTAATGCAGTCGATGGGATGATTTATAACGTATGAAAATACCAAGCCCTGGCTGGGAATCGAACCCAGGTCTTCGGGGTGGAAGCCTAGTACGCTATCAAACCAGGCCACCGAGACGGCTAATTTACATAGGAAACTAATTTGTGAAATACTTTTTTAAATATGTTATCTATAAAATTCGTTCACCCGTTTCAAATTTTTAAACAGTTTCAAGAAGTCAGAAAATTCTATTTTTAAAAAATCATTACTTGTTCTGTGAAAAATTTTGAACCATTAAACGATTGCTATAAGAGTTACAATTTGTATTAATTAATGTTTTAAAGTAGCAGTCAGGTTACATTTCTTACTTATAATTTAGTTTAAATGCTAATTACGATTGTGAAGTCATATTTCTAAGATGAAAAATTACTTTTTGAATTCCTCTTCGATTAAGTCAACGAGACAGTTGTCTGCCCTGTTTATTGAAATACTCGCTACTCTCTCGTTTTGTTTTTTTCATTTTCCTCTATATAACGTTCACATTTCTTATTAACAATAGGCTATTTTCCACATTTCTCTAACGAATCAGCTTAAGAGACCATATATCTCTTTGCGTAACAAATGAATAAATAAGTACGCGAGGAAAAGTTTGCAACGTTTCCAAGTAATTAGCGGAAATTACTGCATCGACGCACCTTTAAAACTTTCGACCATCAATTTATCTTCGAGTGACAGGCTTTGGCTGGAATTTTCAGAGCAGAGCTTACGGAGGGCGTTTTTAACGACGCTAAATTTAAGGATTTACGCCAGCCAAAAATAGCATAATAATAAAACTTTAAGTTAAAAACAATTATTTTCGCTATGCTTTTCTTTTTCAAATGTGTAACTGAAAAGCTAACCATGCAACTAGAACATAAGCCTAGATGCCTAGGTCTGAAAAAACAGTCAGGATAAATCCCTGAATATCAAACCAGAAATAAAACTAAGACAAAGAAACCACATCGTCACAAAACAAAAGCTCTACACAAAACAGCTGGCAAATACCGTATCAAAATAACGTTTGTACAATACAACAGTAAGTAACCAACTAAGTTTAAGTCAGGCAGTTGATAATGAGTATTGATTCGTATTCTTGGAACGTCGTGTATTGATTTGTATTTACAAATGCTGTATGGTGGTAAATGTTCGAATAAATCGTAATAATAAAATAGTTGTTGTACTACTTGTACTTTTTGTTGACCTTGAAAATTAGTCCCGACCGTTCAAACAAAATGTTAATTTCATAAATTTTAATTGTTCAGTAGAAAAAATTGACTATGCCAATCAGACTATGCAGAAAGTATTGTGACAGAATATTTTTCAGTGGAATTCTCTTTGTTTCAGATCTCTTAGTCATAAATAATCTAGTTATGCTGACAAGACTATACTGAATTTTCAAAACGTAACAATATTAGGAGGTGCAGACTAGCTGCACCTATTGAGAGGATTTACGATGTCCCTCACGGTACACTTACACTTACAACTTTAACACTTTACACTCACACTTACATTTAGTGATGCGATAATAGCCTCAATGTGCTTTTCACCTTAAAAATCAAACAAAAAATACATCACATTAACGGATATTTATAGCTCAATGTTATGATTTCGGCTTATGAAACTAACGGGCATGACTTCAAAACCAGATAATGACATTGTTTTCATTCGATATTTATTTGTTTACAATTATGTATAAAAGTACAATAATAAACATTCAAACAAATTTAATTAACTCCTTTACAATAAATATCTATTTGGTACAAAATTGTTTAATGTTTTTACAGAAATATGTTGCACATTGTATATAAATAAGTTCATTAATAAATATTAAAATTATTAATCAACGCTGTTGTGCTACATATCCAGCTTGGCTATCATAATTATTAGAGCATTAACAATTGCATATATTGTACTGTTTAAGACTGAAGTTCTTTTACGTGTATATATTGTATGTAAGTGTTCATTTTTAATTTAATATCAATTATGTGTAATTTTAATTCAGCAATAAGATCTGTAATATAATCGAACCCGTACATACCAAGAATAAATACTACTTCATTTTTTCTGTTGGTCTTTGACTAGTATAGTTTTTTAATATTTAATTTATTTCTAAAATTTCCATAAATTGGTAAAAATATAAAACAATATTTTCCACGATTTTGTAAATATACGAAAATGAACTTGATTTCCATTAATTTTATTTTTCATCTTCAAATTATTTAATGCAGGTTTTTAAAAAAAGTGTAAGTTAAAAATGTTATATTTTTTTAAGATTTTGAATTGCTGTCAATTTGAAACAATCGAACGGACTTGGTGTTTGATTTGTCAATTTGTATAACCAAAATCACATTTTTCATAAAGTCTATACTTTATAACAGGACGAAAGTATTAGCGTTAACGAAAAAGCAACAGAGGTAACTGCATCTAGAACTAACAACCTTTACGTGCGCAGTTCAGAGACGGAAAAGAATGAACGGTACTTTAGCGACATCGAACACCGAACCCCAAAATCACTTTTTTGTTGCTACGTTTGAATCAAATCGAACCAAAATTGAAATACTATAGGGACTACATATATTTGTATACAAAATATTTAATAAGATTTAAAGCTCATTTTACTGATCTGGATTAAAATGGTGGTTGCACTATCATTTCGCTTCATAAATTCTTCAGTGAAAATTATATAAACATTTCAGTCTCAATTTAACTAGACACTGTGCAGATTTACCAAATTAATGAAATTTGGTCATTATGTATAGCATGAAATGCCTCAAGTTCATTTTCTGACTTTTTTTTAATGCAAAAGAAACACTTTAAAATATTAAAATTAAAATTTTCTCAAAATTACTCAAACAATTTGCTCAACAACTTTCATTAATTTACCTTAAACGCAGTGCTGAAATAAATGGATTTGTATTTCTTATTAATTCTGCGTATATACTATTTAAAAAATCTTTTCATTTAATATTGCTCATATTTAGTCAGTGTATAATTTGTCTCGCTGACATACTAGAAGCGAATTTCAAAAAATATTTTCTTATCTTAACTTTTTTTAAATTCTAATTTTACAGTCGTAAACAGAATTAAAAAATCTGTATGTTTTAGCAAAACTTTCACATTACATTGAAAATACGAAAATAAACCCTGTCCGCCGTCAAAACTTCTACATTTCAACGATTTTTTCCAATTCAAAACACTAGTTGACGCTGCTTTGAACACTGATTACGATAGTTAGATCAGATTTTCAAAAACAGGAAAGACAAAATTTATCTATTTTTAAGATTTGAAAATTGCCACTACTCTAAAACACTTTAACGAATTTTGCTGATAAATGAATTTGTTTAAGCTATTACTAAAATTGGTTCTTGTGCCAAATATATATATATACATATGTGTGTGTGTATATATATATGTATATATATATAATTTTTAACGACCCCCAAAAAGTGTCATATCTTAATAAGACAAAAACGATGTTCTTTAAGGTCCCGGGTCTGGGTCTTACCATAATGGCTGCTCCAATAGCTCATTTTTCCCATGGAAATTCGTTAAAAATTATACCATACTAAATCGGTAAAATACGGCATTCTCGTTGTTTTTGTCACTAGCTCCAGATCCGGATTTTTCAGACAACTATCCATTCAAAACATTTAAGTGTTTTTAAAAAAATGTTAATTTTTTTTAGTGGTTTAATGGGTTTTACAGTGATTTATCGTGTACTTTAAAGCATAGACATACTTTATGAGAGGAAAAAGACGCACCAGACTGTTGGCTTTACTTATACTAAACTGTTAAGGCGTTTAAACTATAAGTTGGGATAAAAGAGGTACCAATCAGATTTTAATACGAAAACTGTATACATTTTATTTATTAAAATAATAAAGTTATGCCAAAATTTCATGTTCGGTCTTCAGGTAAATGAAAAATATTGAATAGACTAGTTTTAATCAGTTTTTGGAATTCTGTTTTAAAAACAGGGAAATAAATTTGGGTAATTATTTTATAATTTGTATTTTAAAGCCATTTGTACTGCTAAAATTCCTAACACTAATTCGAATGAACTCTATTGATTTTGATAAAATTTAACTGAAGTGTATTCCGGTATGCGGAAAATCAGAAAATTTCCAACTCCTCAAAATAGTTTAGCAACTATTGGTTTAGCTTCAGTTTTGGTCTGGTATTTAAAGACGGCGTAATAAATAGAAAATGTTAATTGTGAAAAAGTTTGTACAAAGTTTTTCAAAAACTTTTAAATCTATTTGAACGTGACTGGTTCAACCTATCCATAAGTTATAATTTGTGTCAGCATCTTCAATAAATATCGACGCATAATATTCAATATATATATAAGGATGCCTATATAAGGTACACAAAGTACCTAAGGGTTGGATGGGGTAGATAGCGGTAAATCAGCGCATTGCTCCTTCTACTCGATTAACATCCTAAATAATGTTTGTCTAGCTAATTAAATGTTGGCCAAACTTGGCTGTTTGATTAAATTGTAGGTTGTACAGTAGTTCAAAGATACATATCGAATATTGGTTAGATATATACGTACTGCTGAAGCACTTGGAGTGTTGTTTAGGAAATTGTTACCGTTTCGTACAGGATACCAATCTGTGATTTATCGAACAAGTTCTATCGAACAAAGAAGAATATCTCTTATTTGACATTACTACTTTTTATTTAAACATTTACAATTATTTAACTTTAAAATTCACTTCACAATATTTCGATAGGATAATTTAATTTTTGTTCTCAGTTGCTGAATTTAAAACCTAAAACTAACAACCAGAAAATAAGAAGCCTAAAAATTAAAACCAGTAAATAAGTTTAATTATATTACAGTTTAAGATTTACCTTTTAGATTTTGCACTTTTGGGAGATGATTTACTATCTAAACGTCGTGTGTTGTAGACAATTGATAGCAATTGTTTGTTTAAAAAAGTATAAATAACATTAATGCTCCAATATTAATTATCAACTCTAAAAACATGACCAACCAAGACAAGAAATAAAATTGATTTAGAGTTTGTACATTGTAGCCAGTTGATATACCACTGCCAATCAGGAACGTACCAATGGTACACGAATAATAACAAATATTCAAATTTACAAATTATTTTGTTAAAAGGTAGGTTTACACAAAAGCAAAATAGATTTTGATTTTGGATTTGGCCGTAACATAGATCATTCATGACTAAAATCTTAAAGGCTTTAAAACCATTTTTGAATGGTTCAACAGATTTTTTAAAAAAGGCTAAAATATAAACAAAACCGAAGTTTTTTTGGTGTTATCTAAATAAATCTACAAATTTTCTATTTATTACGCCGTCTTTAAACATCAGACCAAAACTGAAGCTAAACCAATAATTGCTAAACTGTTTTGAGGAGTTGAGAATTTTCTGATTTTCCGCATACCGGAATACACTTCAGTTAATTTTATCAAAATCAATAGAGTTCATTCGAATTAAAGTTAGGAATTTTAGCAGTACAAATGGCTTTAAAATACAAATTATAAAATAATTACCCAAATTTATTTCCCTGTTTTTAAAACAGAATTCCAAAAACTGATTAAAACTAGTCTATTCGATATTTTTCATTTAACTGAAGACCGAACATGAAATTTTGGCATAACTTTATTATTTAATAAATAAAATGTATACAGTTTTCGTATTAAAAAACTGATTGGTACCTCTTTTACCCTAACTCATAGTAAACGCCTTACGAATTGAGTATAAGTAACGCCAACAGTCTGGTGCGTCTTTTCCTCTCATAAAGTACGTCTGTGCTTTAAAGTACACGATAAATCACTGTAAAACCCATTAAACCACTAAAAAGCAAAACAACTTGAAGAGTTAAAAACTACACGTTTCGAGGGATTGCAAAGTAGGCGAAGTAGTTGGCGAGAAAGATTTAAGACAGCTCCGCCAGGGTTAAACTACCCACTTACTATCACCTAATTAAGTTAGCTCTAATGCCGGTCATAAACAACGCTAATACATTACACCGAACGTGCTGCGATCTAACGTCGCCTAATGAAATGAATCCTGCGCTAGCTCGGCGTATCCATTTTTCAGTTGTTTTAATTAATTAATTGGGAGTAGAAGGGGTGAAAAAGGGGTAACTAGAAGTGGGGTAGCCATTCTTCGCGGGGCTTGGTAAAATTTCATAAAATTATTAACAGCAATATCGCATATCTCAGCGCGGAACAAGCGGGGGGAAAGTTTTCAAGAAAATCTCTTCCAGGAAAATTAATCCGTTACGAACAAGTTTGTTTTGTTTTAATTTTCACTGTTAGAATTAGGCTCTTAACATAATAGCGTGAAGCAAAACACTGGCAACACTTTATCGGCGCGGGTATGTTATTGTGTGAACGTGTATTAAAAACGAATACTTAATTATACAATAATATATACCACATCGTAGGTAAGAACATACTGACTTGATATAAGGACAATACTGGACAATACAATTGTTTCTCGGCCTTTTAACTTGATAAGATATTTGTGTATATTTTTTGTAGAAAAAGGATAGAAGAACTAACCAACATCCTTAATAATATCTATATAAAAAATATATAACTTAATCAATACATGTTTCTATACTTTTTAAGAAGAGGCCGAATAATGACCCAGTTATAACTTCATCAGTATTGATTATAATTTTAAAGAAGAAGAGAAAAAAGAAATGTACATCAAAAGAGAGATAATTGTTACATATGAAAGATTATATTCCTTATTTTTTGAAGGCGTGGAACAATAATGTATTTATTATGTAACTTTATATATATATATATATATATATATATATATATATATATGGAGTGTTGAGGGTGTATCCATAAAGAAGATAGAAGAGTGAAAAGAAAACAGTTTCTAAAACCTGAACAATGTAGTTACTTAAATTTTAATTCTTAAAGAAGAACAGAAGAAAAAAATTAGAAATTTGAAATAATTTGATCAAGTAGTTTTTGTAGTTTTGTATACTCTTAGATTCAAAGAAGGAGCGAAAAAAATAACTCGTTATTACTTGCTGAATATAATTAAATAAAAAGAATTATTATCCTTAAAAAGGAAATTTACAAACTTCATATAACTTGATAAATATATGTATAGTGTTATATATACTTACTCTAAAAGAAAGAAAAAACTTGTTATACTTTAGTTAGTATAGTTAAATAAACTATTATCCTTACAAAATAGAAAAAAGTATAGGCTTAATATAAAATTTGATCAGTATTATCATAGTGTTTTATATTCTAATTTTAAAAGAAAGAAAGAAAAAGAAGAAAAACCTTTTAATAACTTCGTCAAAGAAAATATTTATATTTTAAGAAGAAAAAGTAAAAGTTCACACATTTTCATATTTTTTTATAAAATATGTAAATATTTTTTTATTTATTATTTCTTTTTTTATTATTATCCGGACATTAAAAAAAATACTTTCAATAAGTCGGTAAAGATTATTTTAATATTTATTGTTCCAACAAAAATAAAAAGTAATTAAAGTAACGCTCATTTCCAGATAAATACTGTTTAATTTTCTGGAAACAAATTGATTTGAGCCATTGAACAATTCACAACCACGAAGAAAGAACACCCTTAATCGATATTATTTTACACATCCGTGAAGAAGGAAAACAATGAAAGCTAAGCTTATCAAGAAATCGCCTGCAGAGACTCTTA
The DNA here is from genome assembly GCA_022606455.1 of Callitettix versicolor. Lineage (NCBI taxonomy): Eukaryota > Metazoa > Arthropoda > Insecta > Hemiptera > Cercopidae > Callitettix > Callitettix versicolor. The sequence continues at coordinate 94,013,652 of CM040186.1, forward strand.
ACTCCTTTCACCGCCTTTGGGCCAGACACACGCAGCCAGTGAAATAAATCTCGGATATTCCCTGTTCCGAACCGGAAGAATAATTTTTACGATCCGAAGCATTTGTAGCCCAAGAAAGTCGCGTTCCTTGAAAAGTTATTCGAATTGCAAAAACAATGTCATAAAAAGGAATCTATAAAAGTTGTTAGGCAAATAAAACTAGGGTAGCAGCGACTGGGGTTTGATGGTGCGACACAAAGTGGTGATGGATTTGTTTAATGGAGGGTGGGCTGTAGATTGGTTTTTAAGTGTTAGCTTGCCCTATAAGTTGCATCTAATTTAGCGATTTTTAATACAATTAAATAAATGGGAAAGAAATTGTTATACAATATTTTTCGTGTTTAAAATAACTACTTCAGAGAAGCTCTTATTTAACAAGTGTGAGTGGTTTGTAAAAATCCTCATTCCAGAGCTGACAAAATTAATAATGCTAAAAGGGTAAATGTAATGCTACCTCTAAATCAGCTTTTTCTTCACATTCTGATCGAAGATAAAGACTTATAATCTCACTTCGCTATAGAAAGTTGTAGATTTAATAATAGAATATTGTTATGATTAAAAGCTAAATAAAAATAAAATTTAATTTTTCCGTGAAAATAGAGTTTTTTTCGTAAATACTTAATAAACTCTTTTGAAGAAAGAAGTTAATTTGAAAATAAATATTATTTTTAAATACATTTAAAAGGCAAAACTCAACTAGTTACACTCGTATGTTGCAGGTTATACGTAATAGGAGCGATAATCATTTGTCTCGAAGCGAATTTCAAAAAATTAACAATATTAGGCGACCATAATAGAGTAACAATTTTTGCAATTTTTGAACACTATGATCGCCGACCATAGTAAAATCAAAACTAGTAATATTTTCGAATTATTTATTGAAATTGTGAAATTAAATGTAAAAAATGTATAAAATAAAGTTATGCATTTTTATTACTAAATTGGTCGCAATTGTGAAATTAAACGAATGTAAACAAACATACAAAATAAAGTTATGCATTTTACAAATTAAATTGGTCACACACACACCACACACACACACACACACACACACACACACACACACACACACACACACACACACACACACACACACACACACACACACACACACACACACACACACACACACACACACACACACACACACACACACACACACATATATATATATATATATATATATATATATATATATAAACTGTTCTAGAGGCCAAAATAATTGTATATTTAACTCCATTTTTATTTTAAAAATTTATAATTTTAATTTATAATATTTTTTTTCAATATTAGTAGTAGACAATGAGTTTCAATAACAAAATTTAATTCGCTTATATTGAGCCTCTATTTGCTTTAATTATTCTTAATTTCGGGTTTTTTGGTTCAATAACTCAGATGAATTTCTACTTAAATTCATAACTTACAAATATTTATTCGTACACTCTAAGATCCCGTGTATACCATTTTCTACTTTAGTACAATAAAATTTAATTTTATTAATTTGAACTTCAAAATAAAAAATATCAAGAAACTTATAGTTCTTCTCACAATAATTGTTTATTATAAATTCAAAAAATTTCATTATTTATGATTTAGAAAATTCTATCAAAATGTTTTCTTCTATTACACATACAAATGAAATATATGTACAGTATTACCTTGTTTTTGTAATAATTCATTTAAAAGTAATTTTAGTTTACTAATTTTGAATCACATTTTATTTTTAAATGTATGTATTTTTTCTTGAATTATATATATTAGGCGAATTTCAATACAGCGATATATTTTCAGGATATTATTATTTTATTGTTATGTATTCTGTAGAACATTTAATACTCAAATAACTTCAAAAGATTATTCTTGGCTGGTTTTTGATTGTGACGTCAATAATCAGCCTTTTATATTTCATTTTTTTTGTGTTTAAAATATATTCACGGTTCTTATTTACTAGTATTACAATTCATAAATTCTATTTAACTTTTCAAACTAATTTTTATCATTTAAACATTCAATTATACTATTATTTTATTCAATATTTACTTTCTTTTCGTTTTATAATTTTAGTGGTTTATCTATGACTCGTATTTAATCTTTGTAACTCTTACTTCAGTTCGATAATCAGTTGTAATCTTTACACAAATCATGCTTCAAATTCCAAATATTAAAATTAATCAATTACTATAGGCTATCTTTAATGCACAAGACTTTTGTTGATCGTATAAATTTTAGGCTACCATAACCTAGCTAAGCTATTACAAGTTTTGCTTTTGCTCTTACTACCTCATCTTTCAAAAATACTTTAAGGCTTTTTTAAATAATTTTAAGTTATTATCTTTATCTATACGTTTACTGTTTATAACTTTTAAACAAAATAATCAAATAATTTATAACCTTAAACATGAACTACTCTAACAGGTTAGTCCTTAAATGTCATTACAACATTTTATATTGGTTTAATCTCAGCGATAGTGTATTAATAATATATTACGTATATGCATTCACTTCATCAAGTAGGCCTACGTTAATACCTTGTCTTTACTGCCGTGATGACGTCACGACATCGTCTCAAGCACACACACTGTTGTTGACGAGTCGGAAATGAAACCGCGAGTGATCCCCGCATGTAAATCAGAACGATAAAAAGAAAGACAAAATTCCATCCTGCTCCTGATAAACAAGGTCGTTAGTCGGGGTTGCATCCTGAAGGATGGCATTAAAAACCAGGATCGCTTTCTAATGGTCTGTGAATAGTGGTTGCATATATCCTTAATGTAAGATCATGTCAGTCGTAAAGACGTAATGATGTTCTAGTAAAGACAGTTTTGAAGGAGTAAAACAAGATTTTTTTTAAATAGTGTTTTATAGGTTAGAAATAGAAAATAACATGGTGACTAAACTGTTTACACAAACTGATGGTGATATTGTCTCGTTGTACGCAGTATATTGGTAAAATTGGTAATATTGGTAAATTGGTAAAATTGGTAATATTGGTAAAATTTAATCTGCAAGTAAAAAATAATATTGAAATTAAGTCCATTAAAATTGTTTTCGAATTAGCTTTGTATTCCTGTCTAAAGTTGATCTTTGATTTAATTAAACTTTGAAATCAAATTTTATTTAAATCATTAAGTGTACATATATTTTGGCATATTTTTTGTTTTTTAAATTTAAAATTATTATAAAAATGGTGTTCATAGATTTAGGAATAAATAAAACCCTAAAAAAATTTATAATAATTATCAATAATTCAGTTTTTTTAGGAACTACGATCAGAGAGAATTAGAATAAATGAAACACCCTACACACAATTTATAATATTTATACACAAAAGGGTTTGAAAAAAGCTGTCCACCAAAATCCGGACAGCTAAAAAAACATTTTATAAGAAAAACCTTATGAATTTAATTTAAAAATTCAATTAATTGATTAAATAAGGGTTAAGAGTACTTAAAATAAATGAAAAAATTCTGATTTTGAGGTTCATGGATGAACAAAGAAATGGAAACTTAAAAATATGTATTGAGAAAAGCTTTACTGATATATATATATATATATATATATATATATATATATATATATATATATGTGTGTGTGTGTGTGTGTGTGTGTGTGTGTATGAAACGAGTTTGGTTTCATTACTACATTTGTGTGCTGCAAAACTGTGCATTGATTGTGAACAAATTCGTGATGTTTCGTACTTTTACAATACAATCCCTTTCGGTGAAGCGCACAGAGTTAATACATAGTTATTTTGAAATGAAGAGAATTATTTGATTCCGTATTATGACGAAATTCAGTCCAACAGGCAATTAAAAACGTTAATGTCATTAAGGGCGAGCACAAATCCACCTGAACTCTCATCAAGTCAGACCGACCCGTCGCGGGACAAACTAAGTTACCCAGAAATAAAGGGCTCCGAGGAAGAAGAGATTCGCCAAATTGTATTAAAACTTGGAGACATCTCGGCAGAAATATTACAATACAAGAAAATCTTAATGTACTACGGAGTAGGGCGATAATTTCAATTAGGCAATGTTGATGTAAAATGCCTTGTTAATGGGAAATGCATAAAATAAAATGGGCCGGAGAGATATCTGCGAGGCGCAGACTGAGTTGAGTTGAGTTAATTATGTGGTCGTCTTTAGACTGATTAGCCCAAAGTGGGGCTTTGACGGAGCCGCGACACAAAGTACAGTCGTTCTGTTGTTGTTTAGTTGCCAATCTGCGACTTCATTCCCTCTCTGAAAGGAAAATATTTATTTTTAAGTCCTTTTGTTCGATCGCGGTTACAAAATTTCTGTTATTTTATAAAGACTGATTTACACATCTGCTGATTAAAAAAATAAAACAGCAGATTCTAGCATAACAATGGAATTGTTTCTTGTTATACTATGAAAACGGAAATGTCGCTATTGAATTTTTATTTATAGTTAGACTTGACGTAATAATGTACTACTGATTTTTATATTTTCTTTGGTAGATGTCTCTAACTCGCAAAAGACCAAGGTATGTTTCTACGAGGCTCAAGGTATTTTTTCACGATTCTAAATACTTTCCGCCTTAAATTACAAAAACAGAAAAATGACAAAAAGCCAACTTCCAATGAAATATATAATTCTTATATTAGTTTGTTTTGTAATATACTAGTTTGTTTGTTTATATTGGTTTATATTAGTTTGGTTGTAAATAATATAAAGCGTAGTCCATTCAAAAAGTATCGTATGAATGGAGTTTGGCAGGCTGTCTTAAGCTTTGCTAAACACAACTTATATTACCGGGATTGTTACTGTTTTTTAATTTTTTTTTTTACTGTAATTTTTTTTACTTTAATTTATATACATCATCTTTTCATGTTTGTTTAAAATCTGAAAAAACATCAAATTTATTTTTTTATAATTATTACAGTGTTTTATTAATAATTATTAAAAAAATATAGAAGATAGCGAAATATCTGCTTTAAAAATTTTAATCAAATCGGAGTAGTAGTTTTTACTTTTTAACAAATAACACACATATAATTAAAAACTGAAGATCTTTGTAAACTGATAATTCAAAACGGTTGTGTTTCTTTATTTCTAAAGAGGAACGAGAAGGAAAATTAATATAATTAAACTCGATTCACTTCATCAAAATTCGTTCAAATATGTACCATTATGTTTAGTATTACTAATTACTTATCAAAAAATACTAAAAATCTACTAATTCTAATTAAATAAAAAAATCAATAAATTTAAAATATAATATATATATATATATATATATATATATATATATATATATGTGTATATGTGTGTGTGTGTGTGTGTGTGTGTGTGTGTGTGTGTTGAAAATTTTGATTAAATTTAATTAATTCTTTACAGAAAAATCTACTTTGATAATAGTTTGTAAAAGTTTCCTACTTAGCGAAATCTGTGAAATAAAATCCTTAAAACTTTTCAACACGTTTATAAAACTGAACTTTTGGGCAAAGAATCGTATTAATTTCCAAAGAATCAAATTAACTAAACGCATGTAATAGTTTTGTAAAAAAAACTTTAGTGCAAACTGAACAGAAATATTTGTTCAAAGTTAAATTTTATCAAACAGTCTACATATTGTTATGTTTAACTGCAAGCCTAACAAGCAGGCTAAGAAAGATCGCAAGAGCAACAGTAAGAGAGTAAGAAACGAACTGAACAGCGCCATTCTGGAAATAACTCGTGCACCCTTAAGACCCTTTTCAGAAAACGTTTAGCGTGTGCTATATCGTGTTAGCGGACACAACAAAATGAAATCATCTTAATGTAAAACTAGTTGGCAAGGTATGGACCTAAGGTAGAGGGTCTCCCACGTGACGTGCGAGGAATTTCTAAAGACTGAAGGGGAACATCTTGCTAAGAATACGTGATGAGCTCCCCTCAGCCTTCATAATTTGATATTCCTCTGTGGTTTCGACCTGCCGGTGTCAAACTTTAAGACACCGGACTTAACTAGCTGTCCCTACCCGCTGCTCCTGTACTTGGCTGATTATGTACAAACTTCTGAGGGATTCAAATCCGTTCACGGGCTTGCTTTTAAAATGTGGTAGATTGAATCCCTTTTCGGTGTCGATGTGTAAATATGTAAAACATAAATTTACATTTCGGTCAGTCTGGTCTTTGAACTGAAATCTTATCCCTGAAGGCCGTAAAATGTCAAAGATACAAGACATATGTCTTTTATGTCGCACGGGCCAATTATGGTCGGCAATAAATTTTGGAACTGTTCAAAAATATTTGGCATTGCAGTTTTATTATGTCCGAAGCTTGATTCAGAATAGTCTTAGCGTGTAACAATAAACTATATCTTTTGAAATTGGAAAGTAAATGGGAGAAAATTAATTTTAAAGGTTTTTACATCATATAAAAAAGTGCAAAATATTCTAAAATGGTGTACAAAAAAATAAACAGATGAATCTTCAAACTAAAAAAATAAGTTTTTTTAATCTCAGCTGTTCTGATAGAGCTAATCCAATTTAAAAATCTTTGTAAAACTAATTCCTTTTTTTGTTCATCCATCGATCAATGTTTACTGAGTCTCTGAACTGCGCACCTAAATGTTAGCCTATTAGTTCAGTTTTTTTAACAAAAAATATTTTTAAGTGAAATAAGTTTTAAATAACCATTTTTTAAAAGGAAAAATTATGATCATTGTATGGATTTATAATATCATTTTTTTATTATAATTAATTAATATTTTAATAGTTAATTGCGCTTTTGAAAAAGAGTACAAATTAGTAAAGAAATTGTTTGGCACAATAAAAACGATAGAAGAAACATATATACACACTTAGGAGTTGCAAAGAACGCTGCTAAAGTAAAACAATACAGGCCCTCTAATCCGGCATCCTATGGTCAGGAACTTTGAATAACCTGGCATTCAATAAGACTAGTACAGTATATTTAGAGTCTACTGCACTGTATACTTGTGACGCGATTGGAAGAGTATAAGGAAATCGAGCGTGATCGATAGATTTCAGGCGCCATTATTAGTGATGACGCGTTAAATGAACTAATTTTTAAAGAAAAAAACATGGCTAAAAAAAATCCATTTGGTCTTATTTTAAGCCAACGCAGTAAAATTAAGTTATTTCAAAGTTAAAACAAAATCTTAGAATTCTATCACAGAATGTAAGCAATAAAGTTTTTTTTTTATTCTCTGAGTAAAATGTTCTTTAACTTTGTTCTCCGTTCACCACTTTTTTTTACGGCCGTCGATAATCCGGCATTTCCTGTAGTCCGGCACTGTCAAAGTCCCGAAGGTGTGGGATTTGCGGGCATTTACTGTATAGCCTAGTTATAATGAGAACGAAATTGTTGACCTTGAAAAAAAAACTTATACAGGGCAGTAAAAATATTACAAAAAAGTAAATAAATAACGTGATTATTGTACTTTAAGTAAGTGCACAGAGACTTAGAATCACAATGTGAGAAGAAGGAAAACATCGATAGAGAATGATTCAGTAAAAAAAAAGAAGTGATCACATTTGAAGAAGCAAGGAGATAAGTGAGAGGAAGTTTTGTAATCGTAGTGGGATATGGGCTATAACAATACAAATTATCAAAACTTAACATATTTCTATTGAAAGTTAAGTACGATAGTCAAGAAAAATTTGTAAAATAAAATTTCTTAATCGTTTTTACTTATTTTGCTCAAATGTTACGAATAATTAAAGGTTTTAAGATTTAAGGCCACCTATTTTTAATTTACTTGTGCGTTTACAAAGTACGTCGACATGAGAAGTGTAGCGCGAAGCCTTAGAACCGCCCACCGGTAAGAAAGTTAGTGCAGATAACGCTTCAATCTTCACTTCGATACGCTGCCCAAGTCGATGCAAGTAACTTAGTCATGAATATGTAATTGAATGCTCGCTCTCATATCACCCCCTCACCCTTCACCCCTCGGCTACTTATGTTGATGTAAAATCTCTCCCGGCTAAACTAAACTTTGGCCGACGTCTTACAAAATGGCTGATTTAATTTCAACGCACGCTGTTGTGTAGGCTACTTCCTTGCAACAACTTACTACAAGAGAGGAAAGGGGATGATGGAATTAGGGCCGCTAAGAATGTAATATAAGTTAAAGTGACAAGGGTAGGCTAGTTTTGTTGTTAAATGTTTTTCTAATGAATAGTATGGAAGGACGTAGGCTACTAATAACTTGTTTATTTATGCCTGCGTGAAAACTAAATGTTTTATGTTTTATTTGAAATATTTACATTACGTAGTTTTATATTATTACTTCAATATTTGTTGTTTTTGTTTTTCAATGATTTGCTTGTTTTTATATTCTCATTTATTTTGAGATAAAATTAATTATCATTACATTTTCTGTCATTTCTTTTCATTAAATTATTGTAGATTTAGTTGTTACCTGTAATTTTTTTATGCATTTCGTAATATTAGTTTGTGACGGAAAATTGTTTTTACTGTGCAATTTAAAAAGATTTTAAAGTGTTATGTTATCGTCTTGTAACTTTAAACATAAATTGTAAAAAAACACTATACATACTTCTTTACATTATAATTTTTATGAAAAATCGGGTTTAAAATCTAAATCTCCTACAGTCAAAACAACCCCGATGGTGGTCAGGGTTCACTTTATTTCTTAATTTCGATTTACTACCAAAATGTAAATTTCTTTTTATTTAAAATTTGTTACACTGACTAGAGTTACGATTCTTCTCATTCGACCAAATCATATTCGAGCAAAATCGGATGAACCGATTTGTTTAAAACCGTTAGCGCGCTCACACACACGCACACACACACACACACACACACACACACACACACACACACACACACACACACACACACACACACACACACACACAAAGAACAAATCAATTGTGCATTTTAAAATACCTGAAAATTTTTATTCACATTTTAAAATACGAATATATTTCGAATTCTGCATTTGAGGATCAGCCCAACTCAAAATTAATTTACAATAATTCGCAATATACGTGTTTTTGAAGTCGGAATAGACAGAATAGTAAGTCTAAAAAAATATTAAAGTCGGTTTTAATATAATAAGTCGAAACAAATTAATAGGATCAGCGTGTCCGAGGTGGTTAAAGTTCCAGTCAGTTTGCTGCACCTCCCAAATTGAGTACCTCAAGTCGTAGATTCTAGACTGGAATTGCTGCTGTAAGCTCATCCTTGAAGGATGAGATCGATCCTTCGTCCTAATTATTGTAACTATCAAATTGTGGTCGTTTTGTAAGCAAAAACAAAATCTAAAGTTTATTTTGGATGATTTATAAAAAAAAAGTAAATTATTCTCAACAAAGAAGTAAAAATTTAGAGTTACATTTAGAAATCTTCATTACTCATACGGCCCGAATAAATGTGTAGCTCTTTGCATAATCAATACAATATACGAAGTGTCGTATTACTAATAAGCGCCTCGTATCCACGTCTCGTATTGTGAAGGTGTAAAGACTAACTTTGTTGCAAAGTTTCTCGTGAAAGAAGACCGCTCGTGTAGAAAACAATAGTACCGCGTCTCTATAGAAACTTGGAAGGACTTCTTGTTTCCATGCTGGCGTATATCCGTTTCCGAAAACATCGCTCTAGAGGTTACAACGCTCAGTTTTGTTTTGGGTTTTTGTAAAAGCGACGTGTTCGTAAACAGGATGGATTTTCACGTTTCGGAAGAGCGGATTGAAGTCGGGGAAAAGTCGGATTAGTTCAAGGAAAATATTTTTTGTGTTGGAAGTGAAACATCTAAGGCTGGACGATTATAAATTAATAAATGTTATTCTACATTTACTGAAACAAATACTTGATTTCACTGAAATTATCAAATTGGTAAGTGAGCGAGCAAGATCTGCCTTAAATGAATGCAATTACTTCGTCTGCAACTGAAGAAACGATAAGAGATAATTAGAACAGTAAGCTTCTGAATCAGCAAGATTCTGAAAAAAGAAAAAAGTGGAATAAGGTTTAAACTAATAACTCTAAGAAATAACATATCAGCTGATCACAAAAAATAACGTAGTCTTAAGGAATACTAAGTATATACTAAAAGTATAACGTTTTAATTAAAATGCTATAAATTATATTTTGTTTTTAAGAAAAAAACAAATTAATTCAGATTTTGTTTGTAAAATATACTATGGAGCAATTTAAAAATTAACAAATACAAGCTAAGCATATTTTTAAAACGATACAGAAAAAAAATTAAAACGTTTTATTCTCGTAGCTACAAAAAATTGAAAATTAATAAACAAAACGTGCCTCGAAGTACGACCAGACCGCGGTTTACGCTAATCTTCCTATAGTAATGGCCTACTAAATGCAGGGATTGAAGGGACGATTGGGCTAGCTTGTTATTAGTTGAGGACCTCTTGATGCTTATGGTAGGAACAATACATCTGACAATATATGTTTACTATTTCGTAAATCATTAAAAATATAATACAAAATTTATTGCCAATTTTATGTGTATAGTTACTTTTTCACTTTAAAGTACGTCAAATTTTAACTCATTTCGTCCATTAGTGTTTGCGCAAAAGAAATACAAGACAGACCAATATTCAGGCTTGTTTGTATGAAAAACCTAGCGATTATATTGTGCTCGTATAAAAAATATTAAAGATTATAATACTAAAAAGACGATTGACGTAAAGTCCTCTGGATTGTTTATTAGGTTATTTCTCCATGTAGGCGCTAAAATAAAACAACGCTCTCAGATAGTTTCGGTTAATCAGAAAAAACATACTACTTCACTTTGAATAAGAACAATTAATTTATTGTAAACTTTAGGTCCAGTAAAAATTACTTAAATTTCTAAAATAATAGTTCAAAGAACAGTAGTATAGCCTATCCTTAATTTTATATAGAGAGCGTTCGTGATTAGACTAACTTTAATAGAAATTGTATGCTCTTTCTACCTGAAGCGATCAAAATTATGATAAGTTTTGCCGTTCAGCCAGTATTACAAGAGATAACCAGCAACTACACTCTCAACTTTAATTCTTGAAACGGACGTAAATGGGAGAAAAATGTTGCATACGTCTTTCGGGCTTTATACAAGGTACCTTCGTACAAAATTTCAAAACAATCGGCCGAAGCGTTTGACCACAATTGCGTACACTCGTCATCGTTAAATCAGTGGCAGTAATCTTGAAACGGAAGCAAAAACAATGTTACACATACATCATTACAAAATTTCAAAACAATCGGCCGAAGCGTTTGACCACAATTTCGTACACTCGTCATCGTTAAATCAGTGGCAGTAATCTTGAAACGGAAGCAAAAACAATGTTACACATACATCATTACAAAATTTCAAAACAATCGGCCGAAGCGTTTGAACACAATTGCGTACACTCGTCATCGTTAAATCAGTGGCAGTAATCTTGAAACGGAAGCAAAAACAATGTTACACATACATCATTACAAAATTTCAAAACAATCGGCCGAAGCGTTTGATCACAATTGCGTACACTCGTCATCGTTAAATCAGTGGCAGTAATCTTGAAACGGAAGCAAAAACAATGTTACACATACATCATTACAAAATTTCAAAACAATCGGCCGAAGCGTTTGACCACAATTGCGTACACTCGTCATCGTTAAATCAGTGGCAGTAATCTTGAAACGGAAGCAAAAACAATGTTATACATACATCATTACAAAATTTCAAAACAATCGGCCGAAGCGTTTGACCACAATTGCGTACACTCGTCATCGTTAAATCAGTGGCAGTAATCTTGAAACGGAAGCAAAAACAATGTTACACATACATCATTACAAAATTTCAAAACAATCGGCCGAAGCGTTTGACCACAATTGCGTACACTCGTCATCGTTAAATCAGTGGCAGTAATCTTGAAACGGAAGCAAAAACAATGTTACACATACATCATTACAAAATTTCAAAACAATCGGCCGAAGCGTTTGACCACAATTGCGTACACTCGTCATCGTTAAATCAGTGGCAGTAATCTTGAAACGGAAGCAAAAACAATGTTACACATACATCATTACAAAATTTCAAAACAATCGGCCGAAGCGTTTGACCACAATTGCGTACAAACGTCATCGTTAAATCAGTGGCAGTAATCTTGAAACGGAAGCAAAAACAATGTTACACATACATCATTACAAAATTTCAAAACAATCGGCCGAAGCGTTTGACCACAATTGCGTACAAACGTCATCGTTAAATCAGTGGCAGTAATCTTGAAACGGAAGCAAAAACAATGTTACACATACATCATTACAAAATTTCAAAACAATCGGCCGAAGCGTTTGATCACAATTGCGTACACTCGTCATCGTTAAATCAGTGGCAGTAATCTTGAAACGGAAGCAAAAACAATGTTACACATACATCATTACAAAATTTCAAAACAATCGGTTAATGCTTATAGCCAAAACCGCTTACATTCTTCATTGCAAATCAGTCTGCCTTTATTTTGAAACGGAATTAAATACATCGTACGAGCTGTATACAAAGTATTTTCGTTACCAAATTCAAAACAATCAGTATATGCGTTTGGCCAAAACTGCGTACACTTGTCATCGTTAAATCATAACGATCTTACCGCCATCTTGAAACAAAAGTAAATGGGAGAAAATATTACATATACGCCATATACGTCAGATTTTTACAAAGTACCTTCGTACATCATTCGGGCTTTATATAAGATATCTCCATACCCAATTGGCTAAAATTGCGTAACAAGAAGCACACAAAGAAATGCGAGTTGAAACAGAGACCTCGCTTAGCTCGATCAATAACAATATAATAATTTATAAACAAACTACCAACCTCAATATGTAGTTAGGTTGAATACGAACAATTAATTTACCGTAAACTTTACTTCCAGTAAAAATAACTAAATTTCTAAAATTACAATACGTAAATACCTACACAGACTAACAAGCTCAACATGTAGATAGGTTATTAACGAACATCAGCCGAAGTTTGTCTCTACAAGTGACAGCTTTCCGAATTATCATGTCATAACCAAACGTAACGGCAGCGCATTCTGTATTACTTCATGGTAACTAGATTCATTACAAACTTCAACACGTGACCCGAACTGTACGTGGAAATTATTTACTTTTGTCTGACATTTGTATTCCACAGTAAAGTTGGGGCAACTTGCTCCAATGTTCAGCCAATGAAATTGCTTCGTTTTACAGGATGATATAATGTTGTTTTTTATGAACTTAAACGAATAATCAATATATAGCGAGTTAGGTTTTTAATGTTACTTTAAGGCGAAAAGCACATTGAGGCTATTATCGCCTCCCTAAATGTAAGTGTGAGTGTAAAGTGTTTAAGTCGTAAGTGTAGTGTTGTAAGTGTAAGTGTGTGTTAGATTAGGGTATCGCTAGAGACGTCTAAATCCTCTCAATAGGTACAGCTAGTCTCTACCCCCTTGCGGAGTGTATAGCGAGTCAGGTGGTTATTAGTAAATAGTGGGCAGGGTTTCCTTCTAGTTAGTAGTATAATATGTTAATGATTTTTTTTAATACCTCTACTAACAGTAAAATTTTGTTTTCTCTAACAACTCTTATGTACATAATAACCAACAGCTGATGTAACTAAAACCACCTGTACTCACTAACTAATTTTGATTTTTTCATATTTCTATTAAAAAAATTTCAGACTTGTTAATAGAGAAACCGTCACAGTCTTTTCACAGGAATCGATTAATACTCTCACCAAATTTGGTCCGAAACTGATAATCGATGTGAGAAACATTCTTATAAGAATTTCTCTTTTTAACACTTCTGTTGACAGCTAAATATTAAAAGAGCAGAGTGACAGTAACTAATATTTAAATGACGCTTTCAAGTATTTTTTTAACTTAGTAAAAATAATTATTATTTTATATATTTTTAATGTTCAACTTAAAACCTACTAAACGTTTAACGGTTTCATTTACACTATTTTCAGATTTTTACAGTAAAATTAAAAACATAAAAATTCATAATTTCCTTACCTATTAGGTAAAATGTTGATTGTGTTGTTGAAAATATACGTAAATAAAATTATACTTAATAATTAACATTGAATAATTATTTTGTATGTATTTTAAAAACTCAAATATTTTTTCTTAGATTTAGATTACTTAAGTGTATAAAAAAAATAGTATGACATGTAATAAAGTCGAGTACGCACAATTAAAAACATACAGTCTTTAGTCTAAAACTTTTTTAAAAATAAATGTATTCAGATACTTTTCTTAGGTGTTTATTACACTATCAAAGAAACGTCAAATTTTATTAAATGAATTTCACGGTTCTTCGATGAATATTTGATATGTTGTAATATTTGACAACGATTTTCAATATACCGAAGGTAACCTCAAAACTTGATTGCATTCCTTTCACTGTGTATTTGAAAACGATGACAAAATTTACATTGGCTTTTGAAGCTATAAGGTACATTTTATCAAATATTACCATCTAGTTCTGTAAACAATAATTAATACTCATTAAATCAAAACTGCAGTCTCAACACATGTGTAAACTTGTAGAAAAGTATATGCCCAAGTTATATGTGCAGTTTCAAGTTACGGAATCTAATATTTTAAATCATTCTGCCAAGTGATTATTCCTATATATTATTAATTATAAAATCAGCAATGCATGTCTAACTTTTCTGTTTAGAAGTAATTAAAAATTCTAAAATTTAGAAAAATTAGAAGAGTGGATTCATTAGACTGACTACTTAACCGTCTCTTATGCTGACGAAGAGAGCTTTGTTGGTCGTATATTTAAAAAATGTTTTAAGTTATATAACTGCAATAAGTTTATTGTACAACGTAACCTTCTAGGGCTGCATACTTACTTACAAGCTCTGTAGTTCAGTAGTTCATTGTGAAGTGAGCAGCTGCTACATTATTTACGTTACTTACAAAACATAGGCTAACCTCAAAATATACATAGATAATGACCGATATGTATAAAAATATGTGATAACGTGATATGTTTTCTTTTATACAACTTTGACAAATATTTGAAGGAGATATAACTCGTATTGTCAAAGATTCATCAAATATTTAGCAAGTGTTTTTAATATTTTTGATAGTGGTTACATCAAATATTAAGATATTAATGCCCCTCATGTCGATATCGAAGTTTATTTGAGTTCTTCAACGCTATTTGATTACCATCAACTTTCTCTCTTTCTTTAGTGCAAAGTTTATTAAATTTCGCTTGTATAAACATTCATAAGCAAAGTCTCGTGAAACTTTACATTGTGTCCCTTCATTTTTAAAACAAAATGTATTTGTAACCTACATAACCTGAAGTGACTAGCTCTTATCGCGAGGTATGGGTGTGTGTTTTTCACGGGTGAACAAAATTCAGTTCGCCGTCACGGAACGCTCTAACACATCCATACGCTCACTCTAGTGAACATTATTATTCTAAACATTATTATTATTACAAACATCATTACAACACATTATTTTTTAATGATTAATAAAATGTACTTTTGAAGTAAAAACTTGTATGGTCGCGTTTTACAAAACATGAGTATAAACACTTGCTTTCGCTTCACGTTTGTATCCGTAATGCATTCCTCACAGCATATATTATTCTTGTATATATCAAGACTGGAAGTTGCTATTTCTAAACAGCTGATTTCGCACAATAACTTCAATATCATTGCAGTTGAGGTTATGTTTATTGTTCTTGTTGATTTTAAAAGTGTTTATTTTCTAAATTTTTGTAGTTAAATTATATTTAATGTATACGACCTATACTAATTTTTGAATCCCAGAATTACAAATATTATATTTTTTATTGCACTTAGACAATATAACTGTCAAAAGTAGGTTATAAACTGATTAATTATTAAAATCCCTTATATAACATAAGATACTCAAATTCAAACTGTCATAGTCTGTGAGAGTTTCAGTTAATTTTTAACTTGTGTAGGCGAAATTTAATACAAAAATGATTTTCAAGGGTTCCCCTTTCCTGCATGTTTCTAAATTTTTATAAAAATAATTAAATCGTAATAGTGAAAAAGTATACAGTCAGCCAAGTCAAAAAGTCTGTCGGCCAGTCCCGCACTACCTAGATGTTTTCTCACATTCTTGTACGAATACAAAATTGCAACGTTTAGTTATTTACCGTTAATCCTCTACAGTAATAGGCCTAACAGCTGTAAAGTACTAGACCAGATTTACTCGATGACGGCTGCAATCCCGCCCGAAACCAAATTAAATCCAAACATAACTCGCGCCATCAGTCTTATTAAGTCGCGAACAAATCCTTGCTTCGACGTCGCTTTTTCTTGTCTTCATTTGCTTTTCAGTTCATTACTTGTTAACAAACCGCAAACCCCTCCCCTTTAATAATTACTTCCTCAAAACCAGATGCCTGGTTCTCCCTTCTAACAAAAATCACCCCCTTTGTTTGTAATGCAGTTATTTGTATGTCTAAAAGGAAGTAACATGTTTTAAGAATTTCTGAAGTCTTTACTTTTTAATTTATTTCCACTCTTATACGTAGTAATGAATTGTATTGGGATATAGCAATGAGTTATAAATAAATTACTTTAGCAGAAAATTCCCTTCATCTTTATCGTTGTTATTTTTAGCTGCAATGTCTAATACATTTTGAATACTTTCGTAATATTTTTAGTTTTCAAAGTTGAGCGTTTTTAGTTTTGACCTCTGGCATCCAAGCGGTAAATCTGAAGATTAGTTTTACCATTTTCCGAAATGCTAATTTTGTTAAGCGTTTTTGCAATTAGACTAATGATGACGAGAGCCGGCGTGACCGAGACAGCCAAGACACTGGTCAGTCTCTAAACTTACGTACTTCAAGGACGCTAGATCGAGACTAGTCACTGTCGCAAGCTGTACCCGTTCTGTTTAGTCAATCCCTTGTCCTCGTTAATCAGACTGGCATAAAATATGGACGTTAAGCAAGAGAAAAAAAATAACGAAATAAATTTTAATAAAGTTTGTAATAAAGCAAATAAGCGTATCATGGGTCATTTTTTATTTATTACAGATGTCCTTAAATACATTTTATTTCAAATTCAGTACTTATATAGGGTCTACTGATATTATGAACTATAAAACATGATCAAAATTTTACCGTTATTCTGTGAATAGGTTTTAGAAATGTTAAAAATTTTCAAATTATTTCACTGGCTTTATAAACGATTTTTTATATAGCCTATAGTATCCTGTTTTTGAGTATTTATTTACTACATTCAACAAATATTTGATTCAAACAGAGAGGATTTTAACAGTATTTTAGTAATTTGTGCTTTAAAAACTTGAAAAAACTTGTAAAAATGGCTTCGTATTAAAACCAAGCCGAACCTGCATATAAAATGTCACAAGCCTCAGCCAAATAGTTTATTCTAAAGCGATGTGCGCAGGCAGACAGACATCGAAGTAGAATCCGCTTTTTGGACTCAAAGTACTTGAGAGAAAGAATCGATCTATTAAAATCTAAAAATTAGTTTTTTCACGATCACAATACTTTTTCTGTACTTCCTATACAGAGAAAGATAAATCACTTCCCTGGTTAACCGTGCGCTAATTCCGAGAAGGTCATTTTTACGCTTTAGGGTTAGAGGAGGGTTACCGTATCTGGGTAAGTAGGTCAATCCTTTTGCGAGGGGAAAAATGAAAGAGGGAAGCGATCATGTAGGGGAAAGAAGCGCGGCGAGGAGAGTAATATCCAGTGCGTATTGACAGCGGAAGAGTCGGGTGGGCGAACTAATCAACTTTTACCGAAGCCTTTTGTCAAACACTCAAGGCGCTGCGTTCCTACTTCGGAGTTCTCATCGACTGGCTAAGTAGAAGCAACTTATTTTTGGTAAAAACTCCAAAAGTCGTACTTATCTAGGCTCCGTCCAGTAGAAGCCCACTATTTTGGTAGACTGTCTATTATTCAGTGTGAATATAACTATTCAGGAGGTGGTTATATGAATCAGATATTTAAGAAAAGTTTTATAAACATCTGTCTTTCAATGATTCTTTTACCAGCTATTGGTCATTCGTTGTTTTTATAATACAAACAAAACACGGAACTTGTATTCCATTTTTTTAAATATAAAGAAAAAATATTTTGTGTAGTTTACTTATGCATTCTAAATACAAAATAATAATTCCATTCCTTCCTTAAACTACTTAAGGCCACGCTATCACCTTATTGCTATTTAATGTTATAAAATTATTGTTACCTTAATCTATGTTATTTTCTTTGGTAATTCTTCATTTTTCTTACCTGAAATTAAAAATTAAAATAGTATTAAAATATAATTTATACTTAGAACTCTTTTTTTAAATAACATTCAAGTGGGAAAATATCAAATAAACCTGAAATTCTATTTCTAACACCAAATATCCAGGCTAGGATCTTGAAAGTTGTTCATAACTTTCAACCTGACAATTACTTCATACTAGTTCAAATAACACGTTATTATAGTTAAACATTATTTTAAAACTTTAAAAATAGAAAAAATTTTAAATATAAAACTTGAAACAAATACTTTCGTGAAAGTGTTTGTTGTTTTAGAAACGGTATTTCTAAGTGTAGTAATATAAAAAAATCTAGTAAAAATCTTACACAAACCTTTTTTACAATACACAAAATTCATTTTCAAAGTTATGGATAACATTCAGCCTAACTGACCAAAACGTGTTTAAGTCTAGTCAGATTTTCATAATGTAAGAATATTCGAACACAAGTGAAATAAAATATCTTAAATGAAAGATATTTATAGTTAGAAAACAAATTGTCAATCATAGTTTGACTTTACTTCTTTCTATTTACTTCCGAAACGTAAATTTATTTTACTTTAAATTCAGAATAATTACGTGAGTTTGAAGTTTTCATACTTACACAAAAATTTCAAAATCTTTGGTAAATTGATTTTTAGAAAGTATGTCAATTTACTTGTTTTGCCGATACCTATTGTTTGGATAAATAGCTAGCAACAAGGATTGTTTCAGGACTTAATTAATAACAGCACTAAATTTAAACACAATTTGAACAAAATCATTAAATTTTTGTTAATTTTTAAAACTTTTTGAGCAATAATGGTGTTTGAGCATCATAATAACTAACAAATAAATACATTTAAAAAATTATTTTTTTAATTATTAAAAAAGTTGTAAAACATATTTTAGTTCATAATGATGTTTTATATTTTAATACAAGAATACAATATAAATATCACATTGTTCCTTAATGTAACAATTATTAAAAAAAGACTTAATTTAATAGGTGACTAATTCAATACATCTAGCATTTCAATACATATACATAACATATATATATATATATATATATATATATATATATATATATATATAACACACATATATATATATATATATATATATATATATATATATATATATATATATATATATATATATATATATATAGAGAGAGAGAGAGAGAGAGAGAGAATATGTATGTACAGTTGTGTATGTTTTAAATTTACAAATGTAAAATATTAACGATTCCTTAAAATGTGTTTTACAGCTCATGATCGTTACCTAATTCCTGGTATCGTCTGGATCTTACCGTTCGTCCTGCTCCCAAATAATATTTCCCAACATTCGGATAAAACGAAACAAATCCTACAAAATTCCTTTTATAACGTTAATAGGAGCCTTGGTGTAGCAGGGCGGGGGAGGGCGGAGGGCATATTGTCTACTCGAAATGCGGTTTAGGAACGTTGATTATACGCAGCCGTACAAGTTGCTATTCAAACAAGGCAGCCGTACACTTACATAGTTGGCAACTCAGAGTTGACCCCCGATCATAAAGACCACCACCCTCCTCCCCCATCCTCTGTTCGGTTTCTTCAGCCCCCCCTCCCGACACTGTCTTAACGACTAAGAAATCCCATCTACGTTTCTTCATTAATTACACGGGGAACAATAGCTATGACGTATGAGGCCGGAGGTCGGGGGTCGGACTCTGGTTATTAACGAAACAATTCGCCTCCGCTTACTTGGATTGAATAATAATTTATCCAAATTAGCCGCGGCACATCGGGGTAAATAATTGCCTGGGTTTTGAATTCATTGCTCTAGTATTACATCATAACTGGCTTATGTATTTGCCCATGTGAAACACTACATGCCAAAAGGATCATTCGTCATATTGTTATAGTGGATTATGTACAAAATTTGTGCTTTTTTTAAGGTTATGTTAGTACTCTCCACTCTAAGTAATGTTTGAACTTCAACTTTTAATTGCCTATATTTGAAATTATATTTTAAAAAACCGAAAATAAACTCTAACTTTTGTCAAATTTATTTTAATGAAAAACTTATAATAATATTTTATGCATCATATTACTGATTTTGATGACGAAATACGCTCTTAAAAATTTAACTTAAAAGTTATGATTTTTTTCAAGATCGAAATGTCCATTATTTGGGAATGCTTTTATTGATTATACTGGATAAGTAAGTTTAGTATTGAATAAGTATTCAACCTATTACTGAACTATATAAATTACGTTTAATTTTTGTAAATACTTTTTAAATTTCGGTGATTTTTTTATTTATAAAACCTAGCATTTAATGAAGTAATGAAGTGTCGTATCTTCATACTTTTCAATTTTACACACAACAGTTAAGCTTTAAAACACTACTCACCATTTTCATGTTTTCCTAAATTGTTTTGAGTCAATTTATTCACAAAAAAAAACTAATATATTTTACTTATACATTCTATTAGCTATTCCAATATTATGAAACCCAGCAGGAGAACTTGAAATTAGCTCCGATTAACTCAAGGAAACGTTTAGAGTGTGAATAAAAATATACATGTGTGTTTGTATGTAACACGTGTTTGTTTTTGTTAAAACACGTTAGTTTAAAAAAATGGTCCGATCAAACTTTGGAACACGAGTCGATTTTGGTATCTAAGGCAAGTTTGTTAACGACCAAAACCTGTCCATTCCTTTTAAAAATTGCGGTAATTCCAAATCTTTAAAAAATCTTAACTTTTAATCTTAACTTTTATAAAAATCTGATTTAACCATCTTATTTAGGATAATATTTGCATAAATTAAAATTTAAAATTAGTAATTTCTATGAAAATATGAAAACAAGAACTGACAATTTTCATAAAGATAAATGATTTTAATACGTAAACCACTGCAAGAAAATAGATTTTAGTTCTTCTTATGGTGGTTATAGAAAGACTGTAAGGTAAATAAATTATTGTTATATGATCCGATATTGTTACTTTTTAGAAATTTGCTTCCATCACGCTAGCAGACATCTCTGAACCACGTGTACTTATGGGAAACGATAAATTAGCACATATGGCTACTAAAAAACCCTGAATATTTATAAGTACTTTTTTTAGTATGGGTTATCAAAGTGATACATTTTTCACAATACAATCAGGCTCTCACTAATGAATTTTATAACAGAATCCCAACAATTTTTCGTAGAGGCTCTAACATGAAATGGAAAAAGTAATCTAGCTAATTAAAAAGCCTCAGAACAGACTAACACCTTTCCTTAAACTTATTAAAATCCACCAGACCAGCTAATGCATGTGTTACAAAAGCTGCTTTTTTCTGAGAAAGTTCATTCTGAAAACGTGCTCGTGCCGGTGTATGCGCCAGGGAAAAGTTTTAATCCCGGAAAACCTTTTATCTAAAATAAAACCTCGGCCACGTGGAAGTGCGGCCTTTTCATAATGAAACCTGATAAATGGCGAAAGAACATTTCCCGAACTTACACACGTGCGACTTGAAATGTACTAGAAGTGTATTTGCAGGTAACTTATGAAGAGAACTTTTCTTATTTATTCACAAGTAATATCGGGTCATTCAAAATTCAATTTTAATACAGTATATAAATTCGTTATACAACAAACGATATATATGGTGATTTTATGAAAATCAATTTCAAAATTTGTGTTTTTGGTTCTATTTGTTTTTAGGACCTTTAAGTACTTTAGGTTAAATGTACCTTTGTACATCAGTCTCCGCACCGCTATAGATTGAACTAATTGAAAATTTTTGTTGAAATCAATCAAGTAATTCTGGCTTAAAAACATGAAGATTTTTTAAACTTTTCAATAAACGTGTTTTAAGGACATTTTGCTTAAAGGAAAGTCAAAGTTTATTTTCCCCTCAAAATTAGGTTTAACAATTTTGATAAAAATTTTGCTCAAAAGTTGAATTAGTTGTACTTATTTTGTGGCACAGGGATGTTTCCATTTCATATTTGTTTCTTAAATATTCCTTGTATATTTGTAAATAAAATCAAAAACTCTCTCTCTCTCTCTCTCTCTCTCTCTCTCTCTCTCTCTATATATATATATATATATATATATATATATATATATATATATGAGCCGCCTCGGTGGCCTAGTTGATAGCGTACTGGGCTTTCATCCCGACCACCCGGGTTCGATTCCCGGTCAGGCCTTGGCATTTTCATACGCTATAAATCATCTCATCGTCTGCATTAGCCCAAGTGTGCACAATAGTCGGACGTTAAACACAAAAAAAAACATATATATATATATTATTTATTTATTTATTTATTTATTCATTCATCCATTAATTTTTCATTCATTATTCATTCATTTTCATTTATTTATTTATATTAAGATCCTCTGGTTGTTGCAGTTTGAATTATTGCTTCCTTCAACTTCTGGACTGTCCGAGGTTTGTACGTATGTACTATCCATCTTATACCTCCTGAGTAGTTATTCTTTAGGCATAAGTCTGGAGATCTTAGGGGCCACAACAAACTGCCTTCCAATTATTAGTTTTATAAAGATTTAATATGGTAACACTTTTTTCTGGATGCCAGCTGTTTGTAGTTGCTTGATCTTCTGAACATCACAGTTCTGTTATCAGTTACGTTATCTCACAGCACATTCATATCACGTTGTAATGTAATTGTGTTAGTTATTTCATTCTTCAGATCTCTGAAAAAAAGTACTCCCAAATAACAAAGTCAATAGGAAAATTTTGCAAATGTCTTAATGTATTGCCAAACAGTTATTAGGTTAATTATTCATGAAATGAATTTTCAACAGAACATGTGTAACATTTGTATTAATCTTTCAAGTGATAACACAGGCTTATCCGTTGGATCAAAAGGAAATTATACAAATTATTATTAATAATTGCAAATTAAGCAAAGTGTTTCCGAAAAAATAACACTTCACAGTAATTTTTGTACCTTACACTTTTTTTGAAACTTGTTTCGTTATTGTAATCGTTTTGTATTTTCAATCTAATTTTCAAGCAGATTTAGAAGCTGGTTATGATGGTGAAAATTTTTACAAATGTTTTAAATAAAAACGATACGTGTAATTTCTCTATAGTTTTGGAATGGTCAGCACTTTTAAAAACGTTGAACCGATGTTTTAGATCTACATACTCGGTCGAGGTTATCGGGAAATTCGGTTTCTGTGCCACGCTTGAATCAAATTGGCTAAAATATACAAACGTATTTTATGATGTCATTCATTTCAAGAACCCATATTTGGGCGTTCCCGTAATAGCTGCTCCAATAACTCATTTTCCATTAAAAAAATACCCAATAACCAAAACATTCAAAAACAAAACGGATTCCGAGTGCCTGCAAACAAGACTTAACGACACTAACTGACGAAACACTGTTCGACTGTTTATAGTGGCAAAAGCAATTGCTGCAATTAAAGCAATGAATCGCTGACGGCAGTGCCATCACACTCAATGAAGCAATAAGCAATGCTCGCGTCCGCCCATAAACCCATAAACTTCAGGCAATAACCATAAAACCATTGCTCTTCAGTGTCCGATACTTGGAGGGATGTTTGAGTTATTGTACCTAGATTTGTTTACCAATAACCGATTGTATGGTGTCTGTTAGTACAATGTCTGCTTGTCTGGCGATATTACGCCGCTAGCGTCTAAAAGTTAAGCTAAAAATTTGCGGGAAACGAATGTTTTAAGGGTACAAGCATAAAGCTAAAAACAATAGCAGTTACAATAGCATTTTGAATCACAAAATTGTATTCAATTTTGTAAATTGGGAAAAAGGGAAAAAGACAAGTTTCAAGTGTGTTATAAATATAATGCATATATATATATATATATATATATATATATATATATAAGGTGAGAATATTCGAGGCTATATTGTTGACTCTATGATTAGTCCCTTTCGTAAAGTCAGTCTACTACTAAAAAAGTAGATGATTTGAGCATCTACGTCTCGTGAACACAAAACAAAATTAACTTTGAGCAGATCCTGAAGATCTAGATCTAGGTCCTGAAGAAAGAAATAGAAGTGATAAAATTTAATTACGAAATACGTCTTTCGATTTAAAAAAATCGTTAGTCTGTATACAAATTATGACATGTATATTTTTTAAATTTCAACTCAGTTGGCTGACGTTAACATATTATACAAAACCAAGCGGCACAAAACTTGATTTTGGTGTTACTTGAAACTATTTCATTAACATATATGTAGAACAATCCCGATCACTAGAGTCGAAGTTTTAAATTTTAGTGGCTAATTTACCTTTACACAACGTAGCTTTCAAGGTATGCAAAGTGAAGTGTCGCCGAAAGTCTGTGTATCTAAATTGCCTATCCAACGCCTTGAGTCTTATATGACTCAAAATAACTGCTATCACTGGTTTTTACAACGTCATGGTGTTATAACTGATAATATAATAAAATAATTGTGTAACAGCTAATTTCTGAAAACATATTTCTCTTATTATTATTACAACTTTGTCATTTTTTCTGTAAGGTATAGTGTAAATCTAATTGACCAAGCGAAGCAAGGCTTTTGTTTAAACTCAAGAGTTATGAAGCTTCAAATACACCTAAAATAGGGTAAAAATCCGACAACCGATTTTGATAAATTGGCATAGTTTATTTTCAGGTTTTTAAATATCTTTTGAATTGGATTGTTTATAGTATAACATCGTTACATGCTCTGTGGTTGAGAAAAAAATATCAAAATAGTTAGAGAAAATCCTAGTTTTGGCGGCTTTTTGATTTTAAAAAATGTTCAAATATTAGTTATTGTCAAACCAGACCAAAGCAAATTTCTTAAAAATTTACAGAAATAAGATCAATCAAAATCTCAAAATATATTTTTCCGTTATCATCATAACATATGTTATAATCAGAAAAGCAAAATTTAACAACAAACTAAGAATGACACGTTGGGAACACAATTAACATGCGAAATAAACAGAAACACGTACTTGAGGGGAAGCAATAAGCTCAGAGAGGCGGGACATGTGTGGAAATAGTTTGCAAGATGTGATGTGACAATAGAACACTGTGTAAGAGTTAATAAAGTGGTATGCCTCTCTCATTGTGAACCATTCGCATGCATGTCGACAACACGCGACAAAATAATTGGCTTGCACAAAACTCATCATATTTCCTGGCGTTGTCGACGTGACGCTCCAGCTTCCCAGGAAGTGGGAATATCCAGCACGAAATTAATGCCCTCTGAAATATTTTGTAACGTATAATATTAAAAGCGATATTATTGTACTGTTACGAAAATGATCTTCCAGTTAAACCGAGTCACTATAACGCTATGATAAACAGAATCCAAAAAAAAATTGATCTTATAATTTTTAAGATCTGTATGCAAGATCAAAGACCCTTATCAATTTGCATATACGTTAAAGAGTAAAATCTTAAGGGTACATATATTGTTATTGAAGCAAGGCTTTTAATGTTAGCTATGGCGAGAGGAGTGATTAAAAAAAAGTCTGTCGAACGGAAGAATGTATCGGAAATATGGAACGAACGAGCAAACGAATTTCGTCTTTCTATTTGTATCTTTCTTTTTCTTCCTCCTTCTCGATAACAGTACAAGCGTATTATATGAAAACGTTGTGTTGCTTTGGTTTCGGTATTTTTCCTTAGTTGAAGAACACGTGCGCGTTGTAACAGTCTATGTAATACATTCGAAATTAATATAAACACTTATAATAATTGTTCTTAATATTGCTATTATTTTATCAACATAACGTGACACGTATTATAAGCTATCAGCAGTTCAATGAAATCAGCTGATCGTTAATCAGCTGAATTAATACACAACTGGTTTTTTACTACAACTACAGTAAATAATATATAAGCTAGGTTCACGTATTTATTTATTTAAACAAAACAAAATATCTGTAAACCTATCTTCAAACTAATTATATATTCAGCAAAGACATCGTTAACAAAATCTTCGCTTCTGTCGGTAACTCCCCGAGTTCCTCACGTGTACTCTTTTTATTATCTAGTGAGGAATATCAATTGAGACTAAACGTCATGCAAGTTTTCATCACATTACATTTTCATTTACATTTACATTACAGTTACATTTTTTTATTTAACGCGTTACAGATTATAAATATTTTTTATTTTATTCATGACCACTCCTCCAAGATCAACTAACGGACTTCCTTTAATAGTAGAAAAAACTATTAAAATTTGAAGTATTTAGTAGTATCTTAAATACACTAAATTTTCTTTATTGCCGCAAGTAGTGTACCTTAGTTCTCTTGAGACGTCGACACCTCGACCTCAGGATTTGCATGAACAAAGAGGCGATGAAAACGTTTCTTCGCATGTCTGTTAATTTCTTCAGCAACTAAGCTGATGTTAAGATAACGATGTAGGTCAGCATCGCGTATACGGAGCATTAACAATTCCTTTTGAAAGTACTGTGTAATATTTACATTGCTTTTTCTTGTGCAACTACACATTTGAATACCATAAATACAGATTGGTTTCAATATCTGTTTGTGTGATTCAAAGATACGTGCCATGAGCCAGTACAGCTTTCTATATTTGATGTTTATTTCTCTTTTTTCTTAATGTTCCCTCCATATTACTTTACAGTCTCCAAAATGTTTTGCTCGTTTAAGAAACTATCAGGAGGCACAGTTTTTTTTTATATTCTAAATGTGCAGTGAGTCAGTAAATAGGTGGCATTTAGAGTTATTTTTCTTACGTGATGCCATAGTTACACTAATCAGAGCGAGGGACCAAAGTTAACGGTAAGGACAACGGCAGTGGGAATAACTGCAGTAGCTCGAACTAGGAACTTCAGAGACGCAGCAGACTGATCGGTGCTTTAGCCACATCAACCACCGAGTCCAGTGTACAGCTTATATATAAACCATAAGACCTCTCCAAAAGATAAAATTTTCATGCAGTCCCCTGTAATTTCGAGATGTTAGGTCTGAAAAATCCTGACAAATTTATAAACTTAAAATATTTTTCAGTTGTTTTCAATATTTTACAAACAGACAGCGGGTTCTGAAAATTCACTGACAAATTTAAAAGTGTTTTATGTCCATATACCTTTTTCAGTGTAGGTAAAAGTCACAGAATACAATACAAAAGACATTTTTTGTTTGTGCGTCAAATAGTTTCAAAAGGAGCTCTTAAACCGTTCACTACAATCGGTATGTTCTTAGTAGCAAGAAACAGTCACACACTGAGCAGGACTCGGTAGCCTAAGTTCTATAAAAAACATAAGTTGGCCAGTTTATATTTCATTATATAATTTATAATTTCTTTATCATAAAGAGCATTAAAATTTACATAATTTGGCATGTTTTCGAACTACTTTGAAAAGAACCCTAAACTAGACCACCATCAGATTGGTTGTCGCGGTTTCAATGGAATTCAAACATTTCAAAACACACGCAGGTTTTAACGTTAATTAATGGTGAAGCCAGATTTTTCAAAAACTATACGATGAAAAATTGATGTTTTTAACGATTTAAAAATGGCCGCCATTTTGAAACTGTTGACCCGATTTCACGCTGGGTAACGAAATCGATTCACACGCAAATTTTGAATCAAAGAGGACTAAAGTTTCGAACACTAGAGATCTAATACCGGTTTTTAGGTCTGAATATGACAATTTTTTTTTTTGAAATATGAACCTCATAAAGTAGTACAGATTGAAACAGGAAGAGTCCTACAACAAAGCGTATTTCAGTTTAACCTTTGTAAAGCCGTGCTACGTCACATGCCAAACCGTTGAAGGCGTTACGTTATTTAAGCAAGCTCAGCTGACCTGTGCCGAACGAACTAGCATTAATTCTGGAGAGACGAACGCTGTTAACAAGTTAGGCGCCCCGCGGGCAGAGCAAAGTTAGCCTCATGCACTGGCTAGATTCTAAACGTCTGCGGGAGCGTTCATACGTTGCTCTTAATGAAATGGACATCAAGCTGCCTCTGTTTATATTACTTAGGTTGCTTTGTTCAGTAGTAACGGGGTCAAAGTAATGAACAGAGTGTTGAAAATTTTTAGACTTTGTTAGTGCTGAGGATTGCTATTCGACTTGAAGCTTGCATAAATATACCGGTTACCAATAAATTTTGATTTTCAAATTTATAAACTACGTACTAGTTATGTACTGAACATAACCTAAAAATTAATGTGACGAAAATACAACTGTTATCCGAAGGCAGCTGTTTAACTTCAATGATAACAATAATTAGGCCTACGTCAATATAATGTATTATTATTACTATGTATAACAGTACAACAAAGCACCTTGGGATTATTTTCTTTTCAATTGTAACCTAAATAGGATTGAAAATAAATAATAAAAATGTAGTATAAGGACATTTTTACAAACTTTCATACATATGATTAAATTATTTAAAATAAGCTTAGGAAACTATCGACAAAAATTTTTAATCCGCCCATTTTTTTAATTGGTGGAATAGACTAGCGAAATTTTTGTCATATTTTAATAAGTGTTTCAAGTTTGTAGTAAAAGACTTTCACAATTAATTTCTTTTTAATTTTGAAAAGTAAATTTATTTTTTTGAAATTTGTCTACAATGATTAGAGTTGTGTTCTTAAAAAGAAATTGTCGTTTATTTGTTCTTGTCGATAATTCCGAACGAATGTTTTTTTTGGGGGGGTTATCAAATAATACTTTTTGTTTGAGTACTGAGGATTATATTTGAGTAAACATTGCCTTTATACTCTATTTTCAGTTAGCCCTGTGTGTTAATTTCTAAGAGTTTTATTCAAAAAATCACTAGATTTTTTTTAATTAAGTATTTTATTAGATAAACTGATGCTATAAAACCTTTATTGAAAGCGTTTTATTATTTTATTCTACAAAACAGAAACACATATGTACAAACTCAGTGATGTACATACATCAATATAAAAACAATATTTAAACTGTTCATCAAACATTTTTCCAGAGATATGATCAGTCAGGCCAACATTTTAAATTTTAATAAAATTTGCCAATTAGATGGACACGAGCACGCGTGCGTACACAAGCACAGAGAGAGAGAGAGAGAGAGAGAGAGAGAGAGAGAGAGAGAGAGATGGACAGAGTTCTAAGTAAAATCCACATTTTAGAACTCAAGGAACTGATATATTTTTCAAAACTTTAATTTCAAATTTTGCACTATCAGAATACTTTCTATATACTTTGTATAAGGAGGAAGTAAAATCACTACAAATAATGAGTAAATGAGAACCAATTAATTCAAATTCTAACTAGCACCTTGGTCGCCATCAACAACACTGTTCATTGCGCATTCATCTCATACAATAACCTATTTAAATCTAAAATATAATAGGGGCCTACAAGTCACACTAATAACAAGACAATAACATCAACAAGTAGTTGGGTTATTAACGAACATCAGCCGAAGTTTGTCTCTACAAGTGACAGCTTTCCGAATTATCATGTCATAACCAAATGTAACGGCAGCGCATTCTGTATTACTTCATGGTAACTAAATTCATTACAAACTTCAACACGTGACCCGAACTGAACGCGGAAATTATTATTTTTATTTTATTCTTTTTGTTCCAATGTTCAACCAACATAAACTTTCTTTTAGAAAAAACAAATGTACGGAAACAGTTTACACGTACTGTTTTGCTTTTGTGTAATTATCCTTTACAATGCCTGATAACGTAAATTAGTTTTAAATAATTGGTAAAAAACTTACCTCAATTTTTCACGTTCGATTTATTTTATCTTAAAGACAGAACTGCTAAGGCCAAAAACAAAACTTTTTTTTTTTCCTACCAAGCTTTTTTTTTAGATTGCAACTCAGTTGGTAGTGGGATGTTCGTTAGAACTCGGACCTGTACTCAGGTTCAAATCTGTTGCTATCGTGGACGTAATGAGTCCTGCCCCCTCTTTACTAACTAACTGGCGTACAGGAAATACGTTAAACTACAAACGTTATGTCTGAATTGTTACATTTTACATATTATGTTTTTATTGCAGAATTTCGTAGAATATGAAATTTTGTAGCGACTATTAAGAAAATTAAGAAACGATCTTTTCGTTAGACTGACTCTCATTATAAAGCCCTAGATCTAAATCTCCGATTTAAATTAGAATACTAGGGGAAGGGATTATAAAAACCCCAGATACTGCGATCGACGGACCTATTGTATATCAATCCTCTTAAGTATTAGTTCAGCAGATTAGTGCCCTTAATACGTCCCAGCAATCTACTGACTAGCTCATCCTGCTAGAGGTCCTTTCGGTTCTGGAAACCAAAAATCTTAATCTTCTGCTAGCAAGAGCCACCCAATCATAAACCGCCCCTCGGTGGTGATTGATAGCGTACTGGGCTTTCACCCCGAGGACCCGGGTTCGATTCCCGGCCACAGCTTGGCATTTTCATACGCTATAAATCATCCCATCCTCTGCATTAGCCCAAGTGTGCACAATAGTCGGACGTTAAACACCAAAAAAAAAAAATAAACAAAAATCATAAACGTGCCCTATAATGAGCTTCATGGTTTTCCTCAGTTGTACTGTCCGCTGCCACTCTAAGACCTCCATGAGGAAACTTTCTTAAGACGTGCTTGCTATGGGAACGCCAGTCGATCTGCTGCCTCCTCATTACCCTCAGCTCCCTTATGCTCAGAATTCCAAAGAAGAATAATTCGGTTTCTCAGGGACAGAGTGTTGACGTTCTCCCGACACTGCCAGACCAGTTTGGACTGAATTTTACCGCAAATGCTTTCATTGCTGTCTGACTGTCGGTATAAATATAAATTCGAGTCTTCTTGAAGGCCCGTCTCATTCACGGTCATTACCTCAGCTTGGAATACTGTTGCATACTGTCCCAGGGCAACAACTAGAGCTTCCTTACTTTGGCGTACGTTTTGCACACTTCACTGGACACTAGACGAAATGTTTGATTTCGATCAAATTTGGTATGTTACTTCCTCAAATTTTTGTTTTAAAGTTTTATTAAAAGAAGTTTAAATGAAATTTTACTATAGTGTGATCCTTAATGCCCAAACTAAATGTCTGGGGTCTATATTTCCCAAACAAATCAGTTATAGCCGACAAAATATATAAATTGGCCCAGTTTATCAGAAGTTGAAAAATTAAATTTTAGTAAAACATGGCAATTTATAATTTAGTGAAAGTTAACAGATTAGCTTTTTATTATTTAGTTTTAAGTCGTAAATTTCTTCATTTTAAATGTTATTCAATGACTTCATATCTTCATGTAAGATCAGTTTATATGAAATATTTTAAGAAATAATTATGTCAATTTTTAAATGTTAGTCATCTTGAGAATTGACTTTGGTGGTAAGAACAATATGTGAGGAAGTGTATGAAATATTTATTTATTTTGTGTGTTTGTCTTTTAGTGAGCGCCTCGGTGGCCTAGTTGATAGCGTACTGGACTTTTCACCTCGAGGACCCGGGTTCGATTCCCGGCCAGGGCTTGGCATTTTCATAAATCATCCCATCGTCTGCATTAGCCCAAGCCCAAGTGTGCACAATAATCGGAC
The DNA here is from genome assembly GCA_022606455.1 of Callitettix versicolor. Classification (NCBI taxonomy): domain Eukaryota; kingdom Metazoa; phylum Arthropoda; class Insecta; order Hemiptera; family Cercopidae; genus Callitettix; species Callitettix versicolor. Next base: position 94,045,492 of record CM040186.1, read on the forward strand.
GTCAAAAAAAAAAAAAAAAAAAAAAAAAATATTCTTTCAGTGTCAGCTTAAGTTTCTAATTTCCAGAATACAAGTACGTATTTTGCAAATTTCGCATGTGTAATAATGCATATCGAAGAATTCACACGGAAACAACACTACTACTTTTAACGTTTCGTACCGGAAATTAATTAAAATGGGATAAATAACAGACTCGTATGTTGCAAACAACAATAATACGGGAACAGGAAGTGGATTGATTAACAAAGGAAACGATCACGTGATCACAAAGCGTTCCTGCCTCCCTAACACGGTAATATTGCTGCATTTTTGGCCGCTCTAGATCTAAAGTCACTGTTTGTTGTTGGCTTTTTGGAAAGGGTAAAGGTAGTTATTTTGATTTGCAATTGAGTGGGGGAGGTACGTTCAAACACACGCGCACGCTGGGGGAATACGCGAGAATAATGTGGCGCTTTGGTTCAATTGGGAAATGAATGTACAAGAAATAAATAATCTTTTGTGTCTTTGAAAAAATTACAAAGTAGTACTTGGTAATTTGTCACGGCATTAGGTGTTTCTGTAATCCTATACATTCACATATATCCAAAAGTATTATTTTTATCACTGTTTAAATCATTGAGTAACTCAAATTTACTCAATTTTACTCAAATTTATTTAGTAGATAAATATCTACTATTAACTTTTTGTGGGCTTCTTCCAGTAAATCACTAAACAATACATAGTTTATTACTACCAACAATACTGAAGCAAAAGACTTTATACTCTGTAATCTCCTTTTATAATTAAATTTAAATTTTCCAACATTGTTTTAACTTCTCTGATGGTGTGCTGCTGAAGGTGTGGTGTGCTGAACAAGGTTCACTGGAATCTGTTTTTGACTTCTCTGCAAATCCTTTAAGTGTCTGTGCAAGTCATCATTACCAATGCACCACGGAGCGTTTACTATGTTTCGAAGTATTTTGCTTTGGAACTTTTAAATGAAGTCGACATTATATTCCTTAGTACAGCTCAGAGTTTTATACCGTACATCGAAAGTTTAAACATTTACTGATAAATATCAGCTGTTTGTACCCTTAACATTTACTTCACTTATTATCATATTCTCAAATCACTTAAACCCCACTAATTTTTTTTAATAATTGGATTGGAAACTATCGACAAAAATCTGGCAACGAAAAAAGTTTCAAGCGAGCTCTCTCAAAATCGGATTACAAAATTTGTAGTTCTATTACAAGACTGATAATTCACGTCAGTATACCAAATTTGAAATTTAAAAAAATTATCGGTTTGATACCAAATCAAAAACAAACAAAAATGACCACGATCTAAGTTTTGACACGAAAACGCTTCAAACACCTAAACAAAATATACAGTCTTATATTTTTAAACTCCTTATATATATTTATTGGCCATGAATATTTGATGTTTTAAATAATCTAATATAGATTAAGTCAGCTAGATTTATGTTCTAGTTTTTATATTTTAGAACAAGAGTTAGTTCGTCTACTCCCTAGAAACTTGGAATATTGTTTCATATGCGAACAGATTATTGCCAATGTGTGAATGTGGTGAAGTAATAACATAAAATTAGATTAAAAAAAGTACTTGGATTAAAATACGATTTTTAAAGATCTTCAATGACCACCATTTTGAAACTGATTAAAGGATTTTGACATGGATTAACAAAATATATTTTCAAATTAATCAAAATTAAATTGCAAACTTTAAATTAATTGTACCACATTGTACAGCGTACACAAATCAAATCGAAACGAAATGCTGCGGTAGACGATTGCACCGACATTCCAATAACGAAAAGAATAACGAAACGAAGAAAAGAGATAATGAAAGATAGACGACAGACAGGACATGTAGTGTGTGGATGTTAACAGTGATCAGGATAAGTAAAGTAAGGGTTGGAAGAGTGTATTAGTAAGGGTGGCGGGGCAGAGGGGATGGCTTCTTATTGCCAGGCTACAGACTTGAAGACGCAGTTCCTATTGCCACCAAGGGTATTGTAAAGGCCGTAAATTGGTGGGGTGGGGTGAGCCTCTTAACAACCCGTCCTAAGGATAAGGTCTGAGGTAAATACAATATGTTCCTTTGCATTTAATTACAAACCCTTAACTGTTGTATAAGGATCGGTGCGCATTTTATGCATATTAAATAGTTGCTTTGCTCTGAGCTAATAACTTTCGATTCATTCGATTTCTTTCTCACTGGTAGGTTACTATTGCAGAATTGTACATGTTATTTGGCATTGAAAATTTTGTTTACTTATAAAAAGTCAACAATTATAAAAAAATCAAAAACGCAATTACTGTAACATTATCAAATAAATATAGGCCTACCTCAACCAGATGTATAATTTTTTAGTTTAGTCTGTAGTGCATAGACGTACAGACATATTCATAACGACAAAATTCGGGTGAAAACCACTTTTTGGATTAAGGAACATGAAAGTGGGTATAATCATCAAAATATAACAATATCATAATTTTATTAACATGTTACCATGTTTTAGGGTTTGTTGTGATGTTGGATTGTGCGTGATACGAGTGCACAAATTTATATTGATATATAATAGTATATTTTGTGCGTCGCAAGTATCATATTAAATTAATTTTAATTAAAATTTCCTGTGTTTGCGCCCGGGATCGAACCGGGTACCCTGCTCGTGTGATAACTATTACACTACAGAAACTACGAAGAAGTTTGTCCGATATAAATATATGAAATGAATTGGTAATTTTATTTGTATATTGGTAGTTATAGTAAATATTAGTTGTTTTATATTAATTCGCAACAATCAGGTGATTTCATTGAACAGCTGATAGGCTATAATAAGTTTTAGGTTATGTCATGTTTTCGAGCAAATTCTCGTAATTAAAATTAAAAGGAAGAGAAAACACGATATATGATTTTTATTTTTGGTTGAATTTAGTATTTTTTCCACTATAAGTACTTTCTAATACTTCTTATTTGAGAAAGAAATATATTTATGTTAATGTTGTTAGTTTTTTTTAATTCGCTTCAATGACGTCAGCAAAATACCCGCGTGTTGAGATCATTATAGATATTTGAAACTAATTAATAAATTATAATAAAACAAGTAGATCTTCTCATTATAAATGTATTAAATTATTTCATTCGTGTTACTAAAATATAAAAGCGAAAAATCGACTCCCACCAAAAAATGAAAACGTTAATTAGACGTTGAAACCGAACGAAAAAGTTACAGCCTTTATTCTTGACTTGAACGTTCTCCAGACTTCACTCAACCTTGGGTAATCCAACCCAACTTTTCAATTTTCCTTGACCGAAAACGCCTATGACAATGAAGAGCACGAATTAAGAGTTGATTTATTCACTGAGGCGTGCGGCAGACAGCTCGGCGTTTTTTGTTTTCGTTTTGTTCGGTTAATTTGTTTCCGACCTGAGGACGGGTGATAAATTAATTTTTGTTTAAACAATTATCAACCCTGTTTAAGGGCGCGTGAAATAAGTTGCTTTCAGGAAATTTCTGGAATATCCTGCGGTTGATTTTGTGACGCCCAAGATATATAATATTGTATTTTTGTAAAATGTTTGAAACTTAAGTGTACCAGTTGAATTGTTCAGTTTGACTAATGGGAATAGACCATTACATAG